>CAUYQG010008422.1:0-43509 GCA_963574415.1 Tarsius wallacei | reverse complement strand
GAGATGAGGTCTCGCTTGCCCAGGCGGGTCTCGAACCCGCGGGCTCAGGCAATCCACTCACCTCAGCCTCCCAAAGGCGCGGGATTACAGGCTGAGCCACCGAGCCCGGCTAGAACAGATAATTTTTAATGATAGATAGAGAGGCAGAGAGAGAGGAACTGAAGATGTGTGTGTATATGCATGTGTGTGTGTGCTTGTACGTATACAATCTCATTATGTAGAGCTTTCGTTAATATGAGTTTGTCGTTCTAGTGTCTGCAACAGCTCAATTTTGAGAGGACATGCCAGTTAGATCACAGATGATGTTGTGAGACTGGCTCTAGGTTTTACTTGGCCAAACTCTCCAGAGAACTGGTATCTTGAATATAGATGAAAGCGGCACACGATGCCGAGCTTCCCTCTAATCCAATGGCCTTGCCGGATCTGTCATCTAGGAGGTCTTTGTGATTTTATCTTATCTGTATTTGAGCATCATAAAGATGAGTAGCTAAAATGAGGTTAACGAACGCCAGCTGGGCATTTTCAAGGTGAATAAACACGGCATTTTTTCTACTGTTTTTTCATGTGGAAATGATGAATAGGACTCACAACTTTTATTTTTATTATAAGTGGAAAAGTAGAAATAATATCAACTTATGATACTTGAGGTTGTTATAAAGTTTGTCTGAGACACTCCGAAAGTTTCAAATAATTATAGCTCCAGTAAAAATTTTATGGCTGCCTGTAGATTTTCGTGATCAAAGACAAAGTAAACACAGAACACTTTTTAGGATGAAAGATATTCGGGCCCTTATGGTTGTTTAGTTGGCCTCTTCTATTCCTAAAAGAATGATGGATAGTTTCACAATGTAAAAGCATCCACATTTGGGATTAAGTAATTGAATGAAATTAATTCCTGAATCCATCCCTCATGCACCCCGGACATGTTGCACAATATATTATCTTGGTGATTAAAAATACAGTGAGCTTGATATAAAAACTTTCAGTTAACAATTCATAATTCACATTTCACAAGCCATTTCAAAAGTTTGGACCCAATGTTTTTTATTTTGTAAAAACAGTACATAAGTACAAGTAATAAAATTTGAAAAGAACATATTAGGTTTAAGTACTATTGATATGACTATCTTAATTTTAATAATTGTGCTGTAGTAAAACACTAGAATGTCCCTAATTGTAGAAAATACACCTATTGTACATGAGAAAAGGAACAATATGTTTACAACTTATTTTCTTTCTTTTGGTGTTTTTTGTTTTTTTAAATTTTTTATACTTAAGACGTGGAGTACAATTCAAGATTAGGTATATAAATGTTCATTATGCAGGTACCCTTGTTGATGAGGTGTGCCCACCCTCCCCTGGCAATTTCTCACTACTGCCAATCCTTTTCTTATAGTACTACGATAATTGTTCAAGGTCCACTTATGAGTGAGAACATGTGATACTTAGTTCTTTGCTTCTGCGATAGATCACTCAGTATTATAGACTCTAAGTCCATCAAGTTGCTGGGAAGTTCATAATTTTATCCTTCTTTATGGCTGCATAATATTCCATCGTGTATATGTACCACATTTTTAAAATTCAGTCCTCTTTTGATGGGCAGCATGGTTGGTTCCATGTTTTTGCAATTGTGAATAATACTGCAATAAACATGCATGTGCAGGTATCTTTTTCATAGAGTGATTTGAGTGCCTCTGGGTATATTCCCAGTAGGGAGATTGCGGGGTCATATGGAAGGTTGATTTTTAGATCTTTTAGGAACTGCCAAACTGTTTTCCACAGAGGTTGTGCTAGCTTACACGCCCCGCCAACAGTGTAGAAGTGTTCCCTTTTCTCTGCATCCTCTCCAGCATCTGTCTTCTTTTGAGAAGTGTCTATTCATATCTTTTGTCGACTTTGTAATGGGGCTATTTGTTTTTTTCTTTTCGGCACATTTGAGTTCCTTATAGATCCTAGATGTTAGGCCTTTGAAAGATATACAGTTGGCAAATATTTTTTTCCAGGGTATGTGGACTGTATCCCTGCTCTCTTGATGGTTTATTTGGCTTTACAGAATCTTTTCAGTTTGATGAAGTTCCACCTGTCTATCTTAACTCTTATGGCATGAGCTCTTGGGGTTTTGATCAGAATTGGTTGCCAGTTCCAATTTCCATAAGGGTGACTCCTGCATTTTCTAGAGCTCTTATAGTTTGGGGTTTTACATTTAGGTCTTTGATCAATTTAGAGTTGATTTTTGTGTATGGTGACAGGTAGGGATCTTGTTTTATTCTTCTGCATGTGGTCAGTCAGTTTTCCCAACACCATTTACTGAATAGGTTCTTGTCTCCCCAGTGGTTGTTGTTGGAAGCTTTGTTGAAGATGAATTGGTTGAGAAATTGAGGTTTTGCTTCTGGAATCTCTATCCTGTTCCATTGGTCTATATGTCTGTTCTTGTACAAATACCAGGCTGTTTTGATTATTTTAGCTTTATAAATAAGTTTAAAATCTGGGAGTGTGATATGCCCAGCTTTGTGTTTTTTTTGTTATTGTTGTTGAGGATTGTTTTGGCTATTCCTGGTCATTTACATTTCTATATGAATTCCTGTATTGTTTCCAGGTCTGAGAAGAATGCTGCTGGTAATTTAATGGGTATCATGTTAAATCTGTAGATTGCCTTGGGTAGGATGACATCTTTACAATGCTGATTCTTCCAATCCACGAGCATATCATATTTTTCCATGTTTGTGTCATCTTTGATTTGTTTGAGCAGTATTTTGTAGTTTTCGTTGTAAGGGTCTTTGACTTCTCTGGTTAGGAAGATGCCAAGGTATTTATTTTGTGTATGTGTGTGGCTATTGTGAATGGGACTGTGATTTTTACTTGGGTTTCTGTTTGTTTATTGTTGGTGTATGGGAATGCAACTGTCTTTTGCACATCTATTTTATACCTTGAGACTTTGCCGAAGTCCTTCATCAGTGCAAGGAGGTTTTTGACAGATTCTCTTGGGTTTTCGAGGTATAGAATCATGTCATCTGTAAAGAGGGATAACTTGACTTCCTCTTTTCCTATCTGGATACCCCTAATCGCCTTCTCTTGTCTGATTGCTCTAGCTAGAACTTTCAAAACTATGTTGAACAGGAGGGATGAGAGCGGGCATCCTTGTCTTGTTCCAGTTTTCAGGGGAAATGGTTCCAATTTCTGTCTGTTTAGCAGTATGTTGACTGTGGGTTTCTTGCAGATGACTCTTATTATTTTGAGGTATGTTCCATGTATGCCTAGATTACAACTTATTTTCAAATGGTTCAGCAGAAGTAATAGCTGTACATATTTGTGGAGATATAAACTGCTGTATATGTGTACATATACATATAATGTATCTATGTGTCTATGTACATATATACACATGTGCGTGTGTCCATGAATGCACACATATGTATAGATATATGCACACCTGTATACATATATTCATGGATGAACCGTATTCACATGGATGTGCACATGTGAACCATAAATATGTGAATGGATAGTTTAACATATAGTGTCTATATGATTATGTAAATATGCATGCACATTATACCCATTTGTTTTATTTTAAGCTGAAAAGAATTCAGCCTAAAAGCATTTAAAAACATATTAAAACATGCTGTGCATTTATACTGTTTCACATAAAATGTGTGATTGTTATGTACATTTTGTAAATGTTAAAGAGAAGCATTTTACACTTGGGAATGTGAATAAATAATATACAAGAGTCTTCTTTTAAATTAATTTTAAAATTAACAATAAATATGTATATTTATGGCATACAACATTATCTTTTGACATACATCTGTATTGTGAAATGACCATATAAAGCTAATTAACATAACCATTATCTCACATACTGAATTTTTTGTGGCAAGAACACTTAAAATCTACTCTCTCAGCAATTTTCAAGCATACAATATATTGCTATTAATCATAGTCAGCATATTGTGCAATAGGTACCTTAAACTTATTCCTCTTATCTAACTAAAATTTCATATCAAAGGACCACTACCATGTTTATTTATTTTTATTTTAGAGTTGTGGGGTTCAAGTGAATCTGACTACTAAGTAAATTGCATGCAGGTGAAGTTTGGACTGCTAGCTCGCTTGCTCTCTCTCTCTCTCTCTCTCTCTCTCGCTCTCTCTCTCTCTCTCTCTCTCTCTCTCTCTCCCTGGTGGTAAACCAGATACCCAGTGTTTTGTCATGTGTACCGCATCCCTGCTTCCACCCTTCCTTCCCTAGCAGTGTCCAGTGTCTGCCAACCCCACCCTCGTGCTCATGTGACCAGTAATGAGGGCCTGCTTATGAGTGAGAACATGCAGTGTTCAGTTCTTTCTTTCTGATACTTCACTTAGTATAATGGTCTCCATCTGCATCCATGTTGCTGCGAGGGTCATGATTCTGTTCTTCTTTATGACTGTGTAACATTCCATTGTGCATATGTACCACATTTTCTTTATCCAGTCCACTTTCGAAGGACATCTAGATGGATTCCATCATGTTCTTGCCATTGTGAATAGTACAGCAACGAACATATGTTTGCAGGTATCTTTTTGGTGGTGTGATTTATGTTCCTTTGGGTATATTCCCAGAAGGGGGATTGCTGGATTATATGAAGTTCAATTTTTAATTCTTTGAGAAATTACCACACTGCTTCCCACAAAGGCTGAACTAGCTTACATTCCCACCAATAGTGTAGAAGTGCTTTCTTTCCTCCACAGTCATGCCAACATCTATTGTTTTTTGACTTTATAATGATAGCTATTCTTACCAGTGTTAGGTGGTATGTCATTGTAGCTTTGATTTGCATTTCTCTGATTAGTGAGGTTGAGCATTTTTTCATTTGTTTGTTGGCGGCTTGAATGTCTACCATGTCCTTTGCCCACTTTTTAACGGGGTTGTTTACTTTTTTCCTGTCAACTCATTGGAGTTCCTTGCAGATCCTGGATGTTAGGCCTTTGTCAAATAAACAGTTTTCAAATATTTTCTTCCATTCCATAGGCTGTCCCTTTATTCTCTTGATGGTTTTTTTTTTTTCTTGCTGTGCAAAAACTTTTCAGTTTGATAAGGTCCCACCAGTCTAGCTTAGCTTTTGTTGCATTTGCTTTTGAGGACTTGGCCATGAATTTACTGCCTATTCCAATGTCCAGGAGAGTGTGCTCTAAGTTTGCTTCTAAGATTCTTATAGTTTGAGGTTTTGCATTTGTCTTTGATCCATTTTAAGTTACTTCTTATATATGGTGATAGGTTAGAGTCCAGTTTCATTCTTCTGCACGTGGCTAGCCAGTTTTCCCGGCGTCATTTGCTAGATATGGTTTTTTCCCCCAATGTTTTTGTTGACTCTGTCAAAGATGAGTTGGTCAGAGTTCCGTGGTTTTATTTCCAGATTTTCTGCCTTTGACCAACATGTTTGCAAGTCCTCCCAGCATAATCCTACCAGCCCCTCGTCACACTATTCTACCCTCCACTTCTATGAATTCAACTGTTTTAGATTCCACATTTAAGCTAGTTCACATGGTATTTATCTTTCTATGCCTGGATTATTTCACTTAACATAACGTTCTTCGGGCTCATCCATGTTGCTGTCAATGACAGGATCCCTCCTTAGAATTCCATTGTGTATGTATGCCACGTTTTCTTTACCCATTCATCTACTGATGGACACTTAGGTTGAGTCCACATCACGGCTATTGTGAATAATGCTGTAATGAACACGGAAGTTCAGGTCGCTTTGACGCACTGAGTTCATTTTTTAATATATACCCAGTAGTGGTATTGCTGAATTATATGATTGTTCTAATTTTAGTTTATTGTGGGACTGCCATACAGTTTTCCATAATGGCTGTACTAATCCATATTTCCCTCAATAGCATGCAAGTGTTCCCTTTTCTCCACATCCTTGTCAATACTTGCTATCTTTTGTCATTTTATTAATAACCATTCTAACATGTGTCAGTTGACATCTCATTGTAGATTCAATGTGCATTTCCCTGACGATTAGTGATGTTGAGTATTTTTTCATATATCTATTGGTCAGCTGTTGTCTTTTCCTGAAAAGATGTCTTTTGAGGTTCTTTTCCCAGTTTTTAATTGAATTATTTGTTTTCTTGCTAGTAAGTTGCTTAAGTTATTTATATATTTTGGATATTAGCCCTTTTTCGGATGTATGATTTGCAAATACTTTCTTCCATTCTGTAGGTTGTCTCTTCATTCTTTTGATTGTTTCTTTGGCTGAGCAGAAGTTTTTTTAGTTTGATGTAATCCTCTGGTTTATTTTTGTTTTTGTTGCCTGTGTTTTTGGAGTCAAATAAAAAAAAAATCATTGACCAGTTCAATGTCATGAAGCCTTTCCCCTGTTTTCTCCTAGAAGTTTTATAGTTTCAGGTCTTACATTTAAGGCTTTAATCCATTTTGTGTTTTGTATATGGTGTGTGAGGAGAGTCTACTTTTAGTCTCCTGGATGTGGACATCCAGTTTCCCAGAACCTTTGATAGAAGAGATAGTTCTTTTCCCACTGTGTGTTTTTGGCATCTTTCACCTTTTGGTTATTATGAATAGTACTGCCATAAACACTTATGTACAAGTATTTTCTTGAGCACCAGTTTTCAATCTTTTGGTGTGTACACCTAGCAGTGGAATTGCTGGGTCCGACGAACATTTTATGTTTAGCTTTTTTTGAGTTGGATTCTCACTCTGTTGCCCAGACTGGAGTGCAGTGGCCGCTCCCGGCCACCGCAGCCTCGACCGGCTGGGCTCCGGCAATCCTTCCGCCTCAGCCTTCCAAGTAGCTGGAACTACAGGCGCGCACTACCACGCCTGGCTAATTTTTTGATTTTTATTGTAGAGATGAGGTCTCACCAAGTTGCCCAGGCGGGTCTCGAACCCACGGGCTCAGGCAATCCACTCACCTCAGCCTCCCAAGGCGTGGGATTACAGGCTGAGCCACCGAGCCCGGCTTATGTTTAACTTTTTGAAGAACTGACATGTTTTCCCACTTATACTTGAAGTTAGGGGCAGGATGCATGAAGTCCTAATGCAGATATGACTTCTGAATGTAAGCAGTTTATTTAGACACTCAATTGTTGTTCTTGAGCATGCCATAAGAAGGATCTGGGAAGAGTAGACAAAGTTCAATGAAATCTGTGCCATGTCCTCAAGGGATTCTTGTTATAGTATCAAGAAATTTGGGGCGAAATGAGAGATCACTTAAGAAAGGTAGAGATAAGGAAACGTGAAATTACATCAATGTTTTTGAAGGACATAGTAGAGAAGAACAAATAAAATTAAGGATTGAAGGTGAAGTATGAGTGTTTTACACATAACCTGTGATTTAAAGGTATACTCTACATGTTTAAACAAAGGCCTTCTCATCTTTATCTCAGTCTCTTTTCTGGTTCCTCAGTATCTCTCCAACTTCTAACCACAGGGGTGTCCCAGGATCTATTTCTGAGCCCTATCTCTATCTACTCACACTCCCTAGAAGTCATTAAATTTTATGGCTTTAAACATTTTGTGTACACAAACAACTCTCAATGTTTTAGCTTCAACCAGGGCCTCTTCAATTCCAAAATTATCTGCCTACATATAAGACTATTCTACTTGGGTGTCCAAGTGACACCTGAATATCTAATAGTGAAAACCTAACTGTCTTTCTCAAACCTGGTACTATCTCTGTCTTCACAACTTAATAGGTTTAATAGGTTCAGACTCACCTATCAAAGTTCAGACTAAATATTTTGTCTTTTTATAAAGCCCTGCATTTAATCTATTAGCAAATCCTGTTGGCTCCATTTTTCAAATATATTTCTACTCTGCCGCTTCTCACTATCCAAACTGTCCCTGCCTTGTTCCAAGTACCAGCATCTCTAACCCAAAGTACTGCAATAGCCTACTAACAGGTTACCCTGCTTGGAATTCAGGTTTCTGGTCACATACAATCTTATCAATGAGGTTTTCCCAAACAGTCCTATTAAAATAGCACTCCAGCAATTCCTAATTCCATTCCTCACTTTGTTTTCTTTCATAGAAATGTACACCGTTAAATAAATTTTATATGATAATTATTTGTATATTTTATCTCCCCCTAAGTTAAACTATGAGCTTTCAGAAGAGCAGAGATTTTTCTCTGTTTGTTTGTTTTTTTAAACTGTTGTCTCTATCTGTAGAGCCTAGGTCAGTGCTCCCTGCACATTCAAAAGACTTATTTCAAGTATTTTTATACACATTCAGAAGGCTTATTTCAATTAATAAATAAATTTCAATATATTTGGAATACTTGTACAGTTTTCCCTGTGATGAACAACACTTACGTAAAGTTAATTTGGTTACTGAGAAATCTGCCATATTATGTGTATTGAAAAATAGTTTAGATCCAAAAGGTACTAAGTAAAAAGAGACACTTGCATATGGAACTTTTCACAGCAAAAAGATACTTCCTTAAGAGATTTGGATTAAAAGGTGCCTACTCAAATTGATCTGTGGCATTCAGCAGTGCAAGTAGAAATGCACTTCTAATCCTTTCGTGAAATATTCCAGGACTCAGTATCTGTAGATCATAGTTGTAACCGAGTCTCTAAAATACACCAATGCTGTGATAATTAGGAAAGTTGCTTAATTCACTTTGAGCTTAAGCTGTAAATTGGTGATGACAATAATAATAAGGACCTCCCAGGATCACAGTGAGGATCAGCTGAGCTTATGAACACGTTTCATAACATTGTAAGCATTCCACATTTATAAAGGGATAAGATCTACGTCTTCAGATGAAGAAAAAACCTAAAAAATTATACTTTCAATGCAACAATTCTCTAACCACAGAATATTTCTGTACTATAACATTTGCTCAAAACCTGATTGAAGGAATTGTTTTAGCCTGACTGAGAGAATATTATAGTCAGCCTTAACATAGTTTGATAATTTTCAGCTTAAAAACATTATTTTCAAAGTTTCTAAGAGGGCTTGGCTTTCTCAGCTACACTTTAGAGCAAGCTTACTCCCGGTGTCTCCTGGCCAGACTTGCTCTTCCATCATTTCAAATATCAGTCTGACAAATGCCCAACACATAAAGGACACCGAGTAAGAGTTTTCTGGATATTGATATTGATCTAGGTCTCAAATTTGCTTTGCAACTTTAGTTAACAAAATTGACTATCCCAACAAATCGAGTATATTTTATTTTCTTCTTCAGTATAATTGCCAACACTTACCCATTGCTATCATCTTAGTGCCAAGAACTCTACTCAGCATTTCATATGTGAATTAGTCTTATTTTTTTTTTTAATCAAATCTTCTTGAGGTAAATACAGATAGTCCCTGACTTAGGATGGTCTGACTTTATTTTTCAACATCATGATGGTGTGAAAGTGATCTGAAATGAGTAAAAACAGTTCTTTGAGTACCCATACACTCATTCTGTTTTCCACTTTCAGTACAGTATTCAACACATTACATGAGCTATTCAGCACTTTATTATGAAATAGGTTTTATGTTAGATGACATTGCCCAACTCTAGGCTAATGTAAGTGTTCTAAGCACGTTTAATGTTGATTAGGCTAAGCTATGACATGAGGTAGGTGCATTAAATGTAGTTTTGACTTACAATATTTTCAACTTATGAGGCATTTATCAGACATAATATCATTGTAAACTGAAGAACATTTGTATTATTATCCTCGCTCCATGAAGGAGTAAATTAGAACTCAAGAGGGGTCAAATGGCAGAACAAGGATGTAGGTTCAAGTCTGACTCCATCACTCGTGGTTTTGTGACCAACCAAGTCTTTTTTCTAACAGCCAACCTTCTTCATTTTATAGATCCATGTGGATATGGAGTTCTCTTCAGGCAGGTGGTCTCCAAAAGAGGCAGGGAGACAGAAAGAAAATAAAAACGATACAAAGAAATGAGCACAGCACGAAGATCAGGACTTGGAAGAGAAGCCATTTCTTACTCTTATCACAACAGTCCTTCAGACATAGGCCTCCTCTTACCTAGACTTGATCCGATTTCTTTAAGATTTTGGCACACGAGTGTGGTCATTTCCCTGGCCTCCTGTGGGTACAGAGGAGGGTACAGAGTTTGCTTAGAGTATCACTGACAAGTCCTTGTTCCTACTGACTCTAAAGTGCCTAGCAAACATATAATCTCAAAACAAAAATTATTCTCAGATTCCCTAGACATTCAATAAGTAGATTTGATGACTATCCCCGCCAGAGTTTGCTTGGAGTATTACTGACAAGTTCTTGTTCCTGTTGACTCCAAAGTGCCTAGCAAATGCATAATCTCAAAACAAAAATTATTCTTAGATTCCCTAAACATTCAATAAATAGATCTGATGGCTACCCCCTGCCTTGTATTGTTTTCAGACTCTCGGTAAAGCCCTACTGGGATGTTTGCTCCTTTTGCGCATACAGTTCAGTACTCATTAAAAGAACATGAAGCCTTTATATATCACGGCCCAGCTTCTAGCTCACCACTGGCCTTGCTGGTTCTTATTAATGATTCATTTCTTTTGACAGGAGCAGCAACATTTCAGGACTTCTTGGGTGGAAGAAAGTTGGCAGAGAGAAAGTCCACGGTGAGCAGTTAAACATTTATGAATTAATACCCCCCATCAATAGTTTAATGGATGAAATGCATTGATTGCTTTGAGAATTATGCTGAGGTCTACAGTAATAAGCAGAAATGTCTGATTTGACATCTTTTTTTTTAATATGTCTGCAATGTAATCTACTACCAATTACACAACAACCCCACCAAAGTAGTGCTGAGTGGTCCCACTACAGTAGTAACATGTTATAAAAGCTCAGGTTTCAGTACAATTAGCTTCTGGCTGCAGTTTATTACCCCATTTGAGATTTAAAACATTTTTTTTTCCATTGCATTCCAACAATGCTTATGTGTCTGGGGCTAACACTTTAAAACAATAATGGAATGGCAAATATCTGTCTGGCTGGAGTTTGCCCAAGAAGAATGGTGTATTAGAGTTAAAAAAAAAAATAAATTCAAGCAAGGCAGAGTGGATAAAACAAAAACAGCTTCTTTAATTACTCAAAGTGACCAGGACTGTAATTTTTACAGAGAAAAAGAGACTTTTTTCAGCATTTTACAGAAAATTTAAGAAATTGATTGGGGAATACAATCATCACTGTTTATCTAAAGGTGATTCCCACATGATGAAAAGGTAATTTAAGCTGTAATTCACACTTATCCACCTACTTGATGACTATCACAAGATGTCTGATCTGAGATCTAGGAATTTCTTCTTGAATTTTCTAGAACCACACAAAATTGGTGATCAGGGTTTCTATTTTTATTTATGTTTTGTCTTGTTTTGTGTTTTGATGACAATGATGACAGTGGAATTTACTGAGAGTTCATTCTGTGGTCAGGGCTGTGCTAAAACTTTATGTGCTTGATTTTATTTAACTATCTTAAAAACTTCTTGAGTTAGGTATTATTTTCCCCATTTTGCAGATAAAGAAATGAGGCTCAGAGAGCCTAAAGAATTCAATGGTTGCACAACTGTCAGTGGTAGGTCTTTACTGGTGATTAGGAAATCTATTTTGAGACTTGAAACACTGTGCAATGCTCCATGACAATGATATGAGAAGAAGAAGAATAGAAAACACGGGGAATATTTTTGTTAATCTTGTGTATGTTTTGTTAAATAGCTCTCTTTCCTCCCAAAATCTGAGCTATTTTCTTTCAGGTCTCAGATGTCGGTTCCCTTTAATCCAATGTCCATTTTGAATTATTTCAATCCTAACCTCTTGTTGACTCCTTCTATCCCTCAGACTGTGTGAGTCCATACTTCCTTAGAAAGGAAGGGAACTGTCTAGGGTGGGATGAAGCAAGGAGATCTACTGAGACGGTTCACTCACAAGCCCCATTTTTAGTGAAGTGATGGGGGCATCACTGACATTGGATTCCAAGGGTTCACTTGCCTAGAGTCAATACACAATATTGGTTCTTTGGTGCCTTTCTCAATGCAGGAGTTTGAAACTTCTTCCAACATTAGATATGGTCAAGTCTGGACAGCAAAGCACATCAGTGTGTCATGCTTCTCTACCTAAGGCCACAGTGAAGTATAAATGTTTATATTAGGCATGTACAGATTTCATTAAAATCACCTTTTATATCTTGAAATGCATAATACCTTCTGTGAATTAAAATATCAATCTCAAAAAAATTACAAAAATAGCCTGTGCAAAAATTGAATCAGGCAGAGTAAATAAATTAATTAGCAAGGAAGCAGTAATAAGGCGTTGACCTAGAGTTTATAGTGCATTACTAGCTGTCTCCTGAGATCAGCTTGAGGGCCCAGTAATGCTAACCAAGGTAGGTTGGCGTGCTATGCTTTAACCACAGGAAAGGGTATATCTCCTTTTCTTTGTCCTTATTCTTTGGAGGTTCCTCATAGCTCCTGACATGTTGGCTTCCCACTCTGGGAAGCCTGAAGAAGGAACAAGTCATTTCTCTATATTTATGTAGTAGTGTCTGACAGCTGAGGCCATCTCTAGTTCTGTTATTGCGGAGAGTATCGCCTATGATGAACAGACATTTGTGTCTTCAACCTGGAATGTCACTGCCCATATCTTCTTCTGTTTGAAAAATGCCTACCTCAAGAGGCTGATCCATATCACCTCCTCCTTGTAGATTTCCCTTCTTTCTGCTCTGACCCCAGGTGGGGTTGCTTCTCATTTGTGCCTCCGAACACCTCATGCATCATACCATACTATAAATAGTTCCTCTGTGAGACGGTATCTACCTCATGGGAGACCCTGGCTTATTCTGTCCTTCTTTGTAGCCACAGCACATAGTAAAATGTAAGGTCAGTATTAGGTTTATGGTAAGTATTTCCTATCCTTCAATGAGGGTCAATGTCCCTGACTGTGTGCTCCATCTACCTAGAGTCATTATATTTGCTATTTATACTATATACAGCAAAGTATGTACTGATCCAGAAGATAAGATGTTGGGTATTTGTCATTGTTATGAAACTACCTGGGGCTTCGTTTTATCATATGCAAAATTAGAGATGTGAATTGGATTTATTCTTTTTATTTATTCATTTAAGATTTGTTAATCAAGTATCTGCTTTACCCCAAACATTGGACTAGTAGCCTGGTAGAGATAAAATATCATGTATTGAATTTACAACTCAAAATAATTTGTATTTGTGTAGCAAATAAATTTAACAATGTTGCCTTTATAAGTAGCACAGATCAACTCAGTTTCATATGTAACTCAAATCAAGATAACAATATTTAGTTTTTAAATCCCATTTATGTCTCAAACCAGACAATTTTTATCAACTAATCTTAAAAAATCAGTTCCTGCAATGATCACAAGTTAGGATTTCTGGGCTCCATATTGGCATTTGTTTTACTTTCTTAAATTATTCAGAATACCAATTTAATGTGTGCTTTATAAATTTAAGCTATATAAGAAGTCTTTGGACCGAAGGAAATCTATGCATTTGTTCAGCAGATATTTATTAAATACAAAATATGTGCCTAATGTTATACTAATTTGTCCAAGATATAAAGGCCAAAATGGTCTTTGGTCCTTGAGAGTTTTATAGATTTACGGGGGAAACAAGAATGTAAACTTGTCAATCAGTATTGGAAAGACTCTGAAGAATGTTTAAGTACAATTATAGCCAACAAGAAAAAAGGTGCTCAGTTTTGGCTTGGGGCTGAGTGAAAATAAGAGTTTGTCAGAGAAAAAAAAATATGGACTTTGTTGTGTTCTAGTCTTGGTTTTGCTTATCAGTATGTGGAAATTGATGTGAGTCTCAAAAAATAAGTGTATGTCCCAGGCAGACAGACCTGGTAGGAGGAAAACATTCCAAAGAAAAGAAGTAGGATAGGCATTATCAGAGGAATACGAAACAATATATTATATCTAGGTCCTAGAAATGCATTCTCATAGTGAGAGAGAAAGAGAAAGCTTTAGTCTCAGGGGACCTGAGGCTGCAGAGTAGATATGGGTAGGAGAGGAGTACATTATGTCCCAGGACTAAGATGTGAGAATGGCAACTTTATCCTGAACACAGATGGAAATCCAGGAGGCTCTTATTTAGCAGAGCAAGATGCTTATGCTTCAAAAAAATGCTGACAGGCCGGGCTCAGTGGCTCAGCCTGTAAATCCCAGCACTCTGGGAGGCCAAGGCAAGTGGATTGCCTGAGCCCGCAGGTTTGAGACCAGCCCAGGCAACTTGGTGGGACCTCATCTCTACAATAAAATAAAAAATAGTTGGGCATGGTAGCATGCGTCTGTCATCCCGGCTACTTGGAAGGCTGAGGCAGAAGGATTGCCAGAGCCCGGAAGGTCGATGCTGGGGTGGCCTTGAGTGTGTGTGCCACTGCACTCCAGCCTGGGCAAAGGAGCGAGACTCCAATCAAAAACAAAAAACAAAAACTCTGACAACTTTACATGCGAACATAAGTATTTGCTAAATCTTAAAACTTGAATTTAAAAACTTAGAAATGCTTGTTTTCTTCTATAAGCATTTTTACCAAATTATTTTTAATGAACAGAATGATAAATATCAATGAGATCAACTATAAAAATGAAAATGGGAATAAAATTTTTCATTCCTTCGAAGTCCTTCCATATCTAAGATTAGGTCTGCATTAAATTACTCGATTCTACTTTTTATTTCTGAAAAACTGGTGACCTAGTGGGCAAAGCTCACCTCTCAGTGAAGGTCGAGGCAAAGTCTTAGGATTTTGCTCTTCTGTCTTCAATCTGTGATCTAGGGAGGAAGGAGAAAATAAAGAGCCAAATCATGTAGATTGAGATGTTTTTAGTCAGGAAAATAAAAGATGATTGGCCATAATACTTTCAAGTGAAAATGCATCAATTGCTGATTTTTGAAAGACAAGAAACAAAACAAAACAAAAAAACCACCACTTTTGATCAATCCCCTGTTGTTTTTTTTGTTTGTTTGGTTTTTGTTTTTTGGTTTTTTTTTGGAGTAGCTGTTATCCTGGGGTTATTGATAAGTCAGTGGTAAATAGGAAACACCAAAACTGAGCGTCCTTCTGACCGAATACTGTCAACTCTATTGATTTTTTAATGAGAAGATTAACAAGCAAATAGTTAGCAAACTTTGTAATCATTCTTCAGGAAAAGAAAAGAAGGAAGGAAGGAAAGAAAGACAGAAGGAGGGAGGGAGGAGGGAGAAAGGAGAGGGAATGGAGAGAAGGAGGGAGGGGAGGACACTTCATTGGAACAACGCATCAACTTCCTAACTGGTTTGCTACCTAAAATCTTTCCCTAGCCTAATTTCTCCATGTCGTGTTACCTACGGAGCTCATTAACTTGCAGTGACACAAATCTCAGTTTTACTCTTGGTTCCACAAGTTTCTCACAGAATGATCCTTTGTGTTGCCATCTGGAAGACTAAAATAACAAGGCCTGTTTTAGGCAAGGGGAGGTGCTGTAAGGATTAAATGGAAGCCCTAGGTAGAGGGTCCTGAGCTTAGTAGGTCTGCAACACCGACTGAGTGAAGCAATGGCACCCTGTGATTAATGTTTAACTTTTCCCCTAAGCTTATTATTTATGGTTCTAAGCTAATTGCTCACAATAAGTTAGATCCAGGTATCAAAACAATTTCATCTCTCATAGCTGGATTGTCATTAAACCTCAGCTTGTTGTATGTGGAACACTATGAATAGAAATCTTTTCAGGATATCCTGACGCTCTGCTGCTTACGATTTACACATGATTGCTTGGGGACAGTTCCACAGCTTCCAAAGAGAGAAGCCAGGAGCTATTTAGAAGTAGAAGAAAACACTCCTAACGAAAATGGTCACCTCAGTAGCTGTTAATGTAAACTGACTTTGTGTTTGATGGATTGCGGTGACTGTCTCCTGCCTTTTACAAAACAATATGTAATTGTTATTAAGAAGCCAACTGGGTAAAGAAAATGAGATTGTATGTTCCTGAGAAAAATCAGTTAAAACAAGATTGGGAAATGGGTTACACATCATTTTAATATTTTGCTACTAGATCTGAACCTGATCTGCTGGCAAACTTGATAACCCATGAGCTAGTGGAATAACACTGAGGACTCCCGGACAACCAGCCTCCAGTACATCTCAGAGAGCAGTAAAAACTGAAGTCTCTGGGTTCTTCCATGTCTTTCTCTAAGTTCTGTTATTAACACCAAGAGGGAGCACAAGCAGAAACACAACACTTTAAAGCAGTATTTCTCAAATGTTTTCGTCCCAAGTCCCTTTACTCTCTGAAAAGCCACTGGTACCAAAGAGCTTTTTGTTTAGATGAGTGCTATCTATTAATATGCATTATATTTGAAATTAAAGGTAAGTAATTCAAAAAATACATTAATACATTTACAACAGCAAGAATAAATATCCACATGTCAAACTAAGCAACATATTTTTAATGAAAAATGACTATATTTAAAAAAAATGAGAAGATGGCATTGTTTTACACATTGTTGTCTGGCTTAAAAGAAGACCGCTTTTTCAATTATTCTGTTTCTATAGTTTGTTTTGGTTGAATTAAAGAAAATCTAGATATAGAAATATGCACATTCATAAATGGAGGAATAACTTAACTATGTCAAATAATTATGGATATTTCTTTCTTGACATAATATCAAAACTCTGGAAAGGTTAATATCTTAAAGCTTAATCACACGTGAAGTATGAAATAGTATTAATGGACTTTTTGTACCGTTACATTAAAAATCTATTGAACAGATATTTTAGCCCTGAATGATATTGTAACATCCCGCATTCTTCATGTGAAGAATATTGGTTCACAAAGTTATATGAATGCTCTAAACATTGACACTTTACTATAATTACCAATCACATCAAAAAAGTCTTAAAATATTGGAAACTGTCATGTTGATGGTGATACAAACAAGTTTCCTGAAATACTCATTTTTTTCTTGAACGTTCATATTTTATTATTGACGACAAATACTGCCAGTTCTCCTTGAAGTGACAAGCTTAGTTCATTTTTGAAAGATTATCTGCCAAATTCCCAACTCTGAATAATCATAAGTTGTTAACTTTTTTACAAAGAAGTATTTATTTATTTTTAAGTGATTAGTTAAACTAACAACTCAGAATTATACAAAGGTATATTTTTATAACTATACAAAGGTATTTATTTTGTTCTCAGTAGACAGTAACAATGTTTTATGTCTATCTTTCATTTTATCACACAGATTACTTTAAAAAATACCTATATGTCAAATTTTAGGTATAATAGAATGAGTTATTTTTTATTACTTTCCTAAAGATTTCCTAAACGAAACTTGCCATTTTTATGCCACTGACTTGATTCATGCTAAGATGCCAACACTGTTTTTGTACCATCAACACAAATATCAACATGGAGTACAAGGCGAGTCCTGTTTTTATGTTATCATTAAGAATAGTTTTGATTTCTTAGACAATGAAAGTGGTCTTAAAGACCCTAGAACACCACTGGACCTGGTTTGAGGACTGCAGTTTTAATTTGAAAAACCACTTCACAGAACCTTGCTATATTTTCTCAATATCTGCCATTTTACAGATGAAGATGAAACACCAAGGGCTACGTCCACATTTTTTACAAGCCAGGAACTTAAAAGTGTCCGTCATATGAATGAGCAGATTTACCATACCTAAACTCCTGGTCCCTGATATCTGGTCCCGTGTTTCTTTTATTGAGGATTTAATTCTTTTCTAGATTTGGATGGAGACAGGGAACTCCATCTGAAGGAGGACCATCTAACACTGTGCCGCAACTCAATTTGTATGTCAGCAAGTAATAAAGTTGCCTTCACTTGTTCCACTACAGAACTTTGGGGGGATAATTTTAATTCAATTGTTTGCAATCTATGTGGACTCTGCTCTCAGGAATAACAATTTCTTTACTCGAAGCTGCAGACTATGTGAACACAGGCAACGCTCCTGAGAAAGGAACTCTTTTAACTTTCACTGAGGAAGCATGGCTAGCCCTTCAAAGAAAGTAGGAGTGGAACAACCAACCATGAGGCAGACTCAAGTCACATTGGCCTAGGACAAATACTATAACTATTGCCGAAGTGGTTTCCTTATTCCTAGGAGTTGGCTGTTCATGTAAGAACGATGGTTGCCTATTCTTTGGCTGCTTCCAGAGGTGAAGTCCGTGGGCTACAAAATAAACTACCTTCCATTGCTGGTTCAGCTAAATCAGGGCTGTAGAAAACACAGACTGTGGTAGGGCAAATTAGTATGTCCTTCTTCTATGAACACATGGAAAACTTAAGTTTCCAGGGAGGTACTTTTGGCACCTGAAAGGAGAGCCAGATTAACTCAGGGAAAAGCTGATAGTGACTAACAATTCCTACAAAAGACTATTTTTAGAATCAAATCTGGTGAAACCATACTGGTCAGTCAAGAGGACTGGCCCAATGACCTAATTACCACTCAGTGGAAAACTGAAACCAGCCCTGGAAAATTGCGTCAATATTATGACCTTTAATGGGCACCATTTTTAAAAATACCCATGGCTATTCTAAAAATTTTCCTTCTTTATGAGTAACCACATACTGCGAGCCAGTTTCATTTTGAAAAAAAGTAATAATAACAAAGTCCTTCAAATTTCAAGAGAATCCCACCAAAAGTTCTGGTCTTAAAGGTTAATTAAGTAATTAATTAAATGAGTGATTGTGCTCCGCCCCTGGAACCATAACTTGGGCCCAGATGCCGATGAACGTCTCATTAGTTAATTTAAAGCCAGGTCAGTGAGTCCATCCATATTTTAAGGTCAGAGCTTTCTTAGAAGTGCTGTTTGTGTATACTGCTGCATCTAAGGTCATAGTTGCAGAGACACAAAGGGAAATTCATCTAATTAAAGACTATGTAAATCTGGAAAGCACATGGACTGGCAATGAAAATTAATTAATCCATTGGTGTATGTAATCAACAGTTATTTAACAAATGCCTACTACATCTTACCTACTACGAGGATAAACTAATGAACAAAACAAGAGATAGAAAGCCTCAGCGCTCCAGGAATTTTGTGGGCTAGAGTCATTCAATAAACGCTTGTTAATTTGATTTGACTAACTCAGTGTATTCCAGGAATAAAGTATTCGGTGGAAAAGTACAGATAACAAGTTTTCTAAGAAGAGTTTTAATTACTAGAATAATGGCCTAAACCCTGTCATTTGGCTAAAAACGGAGTCATTCATTATGAAATGTTGGTGGAGGATGAACTATTCAACTAAAATTTCAATGTGGAATCTTCAAACAGTTTACTTAGCTTCCCTTCACCTTTGGGCTGAAGCCCTTACGGGACAGCTTTCCACAAGCCCTAGGCCCTCATTCGCACAAAGGGTAACGTTCTCACCTCCCTCTTTCCCATGGCTGATTAGAAGATATTGGAGGTTCTCAGACATCCTGACACTCCCTTCCAGCTGCTTGTTTTAAAATGGATCCTACAGCTGTTCATGTTGCTTTCCCATTCAATTCCACGCCATCTTTCTGATATATTTCTTCTTCACGGACTATCTTCTTCTCCCACAAGTCCCAGAATCCCTTTGGTTTGAAGATATGTTTGTTTGGGCATAAAGGCAAGGGTCACGATTTCAGAGCCTGTAGTTTGAAGTATAAAGATTCTTTCAGTTTTTATCGCAGTTCTTATTGTTGTGGTTTGTTTTCACAAGTCAACGTGTCCTTCTAATTCCTCAGCTATCTGCCTGCAGTTGCAACAAACTTTTCTATTGGTCTTTTTTAAATCGTAGAGGCTCAGCTCAAGATTCGATTCATAGGCAAATCTTACTAGTAGCACTTCTGAGAGTTTAGTAACATAGCAGATCATTTCTATGAAGTTAAGTACTTCTAGATCTGATTTTAAATATGTGATGTCTAAATTTAAAAAGCATTTTAATGATACCCCAGCTGTTTTGTTCTCTTTCATCACATAAATGGGTGCCACTCACCAGGTTTTGCCCAGCTCTCTTGTGATCAAAGTGAAGAGAAGCTATTTCTTAAATGGTGTTTTTCAGAGACTAAGGCAGAGAGGTGAGGCCTCTTATAGGTTACATAAAGCTTCATGATGGTAGGTCAGAGACTACTGGAACTCAGGTCCCTACTGCTCCCTTCCATCATAGAAAAGTGAAAATGGTTTCATAGTTCACCAAAACCCTGGGTGATGTGCCTGTCGCCTTCCTGGTAGGCGCACCTGGGCTTGAGGCCATAACATGACATGGCAATCTTAAAGCTGCGTCTGTACAAGTCAAGACTAGCATTGCTTGATCTGGAATGCCTTCCTCTTCATATATTTTTTGTTCATTGTTACTCTAGATAATAGTTGAATGACAATACTAAAGATAAGAGATCTTCACTTCTCTCCACACTAGTCAAAGTTAGGGTTTCAAATTTCTTTTAAGGGTTGAGAATATGTACCACCAGCAATTCTAAGTGATCAGTGAGATTAACAAAATATCTTACTCCTTATACCTTACGTTGTAGCAAGCAGAGTTTGGCAATAAACATGTAATCAAGTAAATCTTAATATAATTTCAGATGATGCCACTTTTTAGGAGAAAAATAAAACCAGACAATGAGGTTGAAAGTAAGCAATAAGGAATTGGGATCTGTATCAATGGAAACTTTAGCTAGAAAGACAAGGTGAAAAGATCTCCTCTGAGCAGTGATATTTGAGATGAGAGAGCACCACCAGATGACAAGTGGGCACTACGTGTGGAAAACCTGAGGGGAAGAGCAGTTCCAGGAGAGGAATGGCAAATAGAAAATCTCAATAGAGAAGTATCAAGAAAGATGAAATGGTTGAAGAGTAGTGAAAGGAGTGGAAAGCTTTTATGGGAAAACATAGAAGAATGTAGACTTCCTAGACCTTCGCAAGGATTTGGGATTTTTTGATCATCGCAGTGGGAAACATTGGCCCTTGAAACACATGTGGAATCCTGTGAAATTCCATTCTATGCACTCTTCAATGTTTTGCAGACAACTTACTCTCTCTAGTTAACAGAGCATCAGACGTGACTCCAGCTCAGTCATGTATCTGATAGGTATGAGTCATACTGTTTCTTAGTTCTCAGTGTCTAGCATAGGTTCCTGGAAGCTGCCAGGAGAGTCTAGGATCCCAGCCTGCAACTCATGGACTCCATTTTTAATTCTACATAACCCAATTTCAAATAGCCAAAACTTTTAGCAAACATAGACACTTACTATAGCAGGTATTGTAGGTCTACCTTTTCATTTCTCATTTCCATAGCATGAGAAAAGCTTTAGTGAATATTTCTTCTTTCAGAAAGTTGAGGATGAAGTCTGGTGCTATCCAGTTGTTGCAAAGTTGGTGGTGTGCCTTCCTTAAGGCAAGTTATAAGAAAAGGAGTGAGAGTCCATTTTCTCCTACTCCTCCTTATATATATTTTGGATAATGAAGATATTATATTCTATCTCTGAATACTAGCAGCTCATGGATTTGGTAAAAAGTTGCTTTTTTTTTTGAGTTGGAGTCTCACTCTATTGTAGAGACAAGGCCTCGCAGAGTTGCCCAGGCGGATCTCAAACTCACGGGCTCAGGCAATCCACTCGTCTCGGCCTCCCAAAGTGCTGGGATTACAGGCTGAGCCACCGAGCCCGGCCGAAAAAGTTGCTTTCTTAGCTGTCATGAATATTGTGCTTACTGCCTAGAACTCTTCAAATGGGAAACAATGGTATTTCTCGCTAGATTTTCCTGTTTGCCATAATTATTGAACATCTATTGAGCACTGAGTTCTGTGTAGAGCACAGGACTGGCTATTGGGTCAGAGAAGATCAGGAGGTCACGTGCGTCATCCACAGCATTGAATTTCTAAAGTGTAGTCGAGATGTCAAGAACACAGGAGAGCATGAGTTTCTTTTTCCTCAGACTTCTATTCACTTACTATTAATGAGTAGATAGGTGCAAAATCATGAAGCATCTTCTCAACTTTCTTCCATCATCTTCCACTAAGCTCCATTTTTCTACAAGCCAACTCTCAGAAGCCATGAATAACCAAAATAGTAATTTTGTTTTTCTGTTTTATGTGTTAGTTTCAAAAAATTTCTGCCACTAGGCCTTTAAAATTTGCTTGGCTAAGAAGCATCAGTCCTTCCTTGTGTATCGTAAGGTTTGCTGTAAAAACCAGCATTTAGAATTTGTAGTTCACGCTTTCTGCTAAATGTGATAAGATCTTCAACGCGAGCCTTTTAAAAATTTGTTGAGCTTACTTTATTTATTTATTCTATTTTTCCTTTTTAAAAAAAGTTGAAGATGTGGGGTACAATTCAGGGTTAGATATACGAATGTTCATTACGCAGGCACCCTTGTTGATGAGGTGAGCCCCCTCTCCCTGGCAGTTTCCCACTACTGCCAACCCTGTCCCTAACCCCCGGCAGTTTCCAACTATTGCCAGTCCCTTTCTTATAATAGTATAATTGTTCAAGGTCCGCTTATGAGTGAGAACATGTGGTACTCAGTTCTTTGTTTCTGTGAAAGATCACTCAGTATTATAGCCTCTAAGTCCATCCAAGTTGCTGCAAAGTTCATAATTTTGTCCTTCTTTATGGCTGTGTAATACTCCATCGTATATATGTACCACATTTTTTTTATCCAGTCCTCTTTCGATGGGCAGCATGGCTAGTTCCATGTTTTTTCTATTGTGAATAATGCTGCAATAAACACGCGTGTGTAGGTATCTTTCTCACAGTTGAGTTCCTCCAGGTATCTTCCCAGAAGGGGATTGTGGGGTCATATGGAAGGTCAATTTTTGATCTTTTAAGAATCACTGAACTGTTTTCCACAAAGGTTGTACTGGTTTATACTCCCACCAACAGGTAGAAGTGTACCCATTTCCCGGAATCCTCACCAGCATCTGTTGTTTTTTGAGTTATTGATGATGGCCATCCTGACTGGAGTTAGGTGGTATCTCAGTGTGGTTTCAATTTTAATTTCTTTGATAACTAGTGAGGCTGAGCATTTTTTCATGTATCTCTTGGCTGCTCATATGTCTTCTTTTGAGAGGTGTCTATTTGTATCTTTTGCCCACTTTGTAATGGGACTGTTTGTTTTTTTCTTTTCTGCATGTTTGAGTTCCTTGTAGATCCTAGATGTTAGGCCTTTGTCAGATACACAGTTGGCAAATGTTTTTTTCCAGTCTGTGTGCTATGTTGTGCTTACTTTAAAGTTGTCCTCCTCTGTAATTGCCCTTATCTAGTATTTTCTCTCTCAATTTGATTCTAATATCCCAAATTGAAAAAAAAGAATTACTCAAGGCCATTTATATTTAACTCTGTAATCTTGAAATGACAGTGCCCACAAACTTTTGTAGATGCAATTATACACTCTACTTTGAGAGACTGAGAAAGAAGTCAAGCAAAACTTCTATTTCATGTGGCATTAAACCAGTGGTTCCCAACTGCAAGTGATTTTTGTCCTTTAGGGGGTGGTTTGCAACTGGAGACATTTTCGGTTGCCGTGGTTTGGAGTGGGGGTGGGAGACATGATTGTCAAGGGGTAGGTAGAGACCAGGCTGGCTGCTAAACATCTTAAAGGCAAGGACAACCATCTACAACAAATGATTATTTGACTCACAATGCTGTTGGAACCCAGGTTGAGGAATCCTGTGTTAAACGCATCCTTAGGAATCTCACAATCAGTTTGTCTTTTACTTACTAATAGTCATGAAGCATTAGTATAGAATGTATGCTTGTCATTGTGCTGAAATACTGACATCTTAAGTGACTTGTTAAATGTCTGTTAAAGATTTCAACTATAATACTCTTTTATACTTAAGTCACTCCACACTGTTGGCTGCATTTCCAATCATACAATTTTGTTATGCTATAAAAATCATGTGTTTACTCCAAGACTGCTAAAAATCCTTTCCCAAGTTAATAAAGCAGGTTAGTCTAAACATGTTTGGAAAGTTTAAAGAGGCTGTTGATATTCTAATTAAAACTAAGTTGTACATAGTCACACGCTCATACTCACACCAAAATACAAGAGTGTCACATTTTCATTGATTGTTTTGCCTTAGAAAGTATTAATCATCTTTATGATCAAAGACAAAGAACCAGATCAAATGCTGATATCCACAGGATGAATTGCAAGACTTTAAAACACCTAAGTTTAAGACCGAGCTTGGCGGCTCAGCCTATAATCCTGTCACTTTGGGAGGCTGAGGTGAGAGGATTGCTTGAGCCCACAGGTTCGAGACCAGCCTGGGCAACTTGGTAAGATCTCGTCTCTACAATAAATCAAAAATTAGCCAGGCATGGTAGCGTGTGCCTGTAATTCCGGCTACTTGGCAGGCTGAGACGGAAGTATCGCTGGAGCCCAGCAGGTCGACACTGGGGTGGCTGTGAGTGTGCCACTGCACTCCAGCCTGGGCGATGGAGTGAGACTCCAACTCTAAATAAATAAATAAATAAAATACTTAAGTTTAAATATTCTCTAGTTTTATTTGTCATTTGAAAACAAAACAGGACAAACAAATAAACAAACAAAAAACTTCTCCTCATGTTGGTCTATCCTAAGATCAATTGTAATTGTCATTATGAGAGAGAAAGAGGGGAAGAGTCAGGAGTCTTAAGCTATTTCCCCAGGTATTGTTAATTGGACCGTTTTCCATTGCCTTGTTTTCAGTAAATAAACAAATTTGGGCATGAAATACCAGAAAGGATTAAACATCATAATGTTTACTATATAAATGAGTCTGAGGACTGGCTTTTCGAAAGGGTTAGGTTACTTTAAATGGTATATTTTTCTTTTATAAGTAGCCCTACAATAACCAAGGAGACCAAGAGACCTCTGGCCAGTGTGCAAACTTCTTAAGAAATGACCACAACAACATAAAGAGCTTTGTTGATTATTCCCACCTCTTAGCCCAGTATGAATTGCATCCTATGAACACCTACTCCAGTCAGTGTTTTTTCAGACGGCGTCTAGGCCACAGAAATAGAGCATGATGATGCGGATACAGTGGCATTCATTACTTAGAATTTACAACAAGCCATTTCCCCCGAGGCTCCCGTGTGGATCTATTTTCCCAATAATTGTCTCTCCTTCCTTCAATGTATTGTTTGTGCTTGCTGGACTGGTTTGAAGTGTGAAGGTTAATATACTGGGTGTGTATGTAGGAAGAAGTCCACGCCACTACCCAGAGGTTGTTAATCATTCCAGTTGTTATTTTAACATTGAGAATACATTCTAACTCAGAAACTTGAACCTGCACGGGGAAAGCAAGCAGCTACTGTTTCAGGACTGGACTCTGTGACTGTATTTTATGCAGTCAGGCCTGTTTCATGTCTATGATGAAGCAGTAAGATCAGTTCTTTGAACTCTACTGTGCAGTCAATTTCTATACCTGATATTAGTTTATGTAACAAATCTTTAACAAATTGGTTACAGGAATTGATTACATTCACCTCTAGTCATAAGATGTGTATATATTGCCAGCAGAAAAACATTGCCTGATCCTGTTGCCTTAATAATGCCAAAAAGAATAAAAAATAATCTTGGTGTTAATTTTGTTAGGTTTTTCATTTTTTCTCATTTCAGTAACTTCCATCCAAAAAGGTACGTATGTGTTTCTGGCAAAAAGTTGTCTGAAATCAAAGTCTGACTCTTTTGATAACAAATCTATTTCAACATAAACAATATAAGTTATTTCACCAAGTTTTACCAACCACCCATGAGGCAGGGAGGTTAGGCTTGGTTGCCAATTCTCCAAGCTCAGTCAAATATGCTTTATACATATGATATTTGCATATTTTTTAAGAACTAATTTTTTTTCCATTCTGTGTCCAGCAGAAGAGATGCCTTCCCCTCCCTTTAGTTTCAACTCAACTAAAGGTTCCCTTGCCCCCCTTTTAATACTGACTGCTTCCTCAAACCTCATATACCATCAAGAACCTAGCAGAAATGATCAATATTGAATATTTATATTCCATTCCAAGGAGAGGAATAAGCAAAATCAACCAACTAACTAAATGAGTGGATAAAAGAGCTTGCTTACTAATACATGGTAGCTTCTTGGTTAAATTATTTTGACTCGAATTATTAGACACTTTAGTTAAAGATAACTTTATAACTAAAAAAGCCATTGCAAATTTGTTGATATAGATACAATCTTGGCAAATGGTAATCGATCTCCTACCATAAGCGTGTAAACAAAAAACCCAATAAGACACTTTGAGCCCAGAATATAGGTCTTCATCCCATCTTCCAATGCCTTCCATGTCTAGAGTCACACAGAAACACGACAGCTACTCACTCATACCAAGCCTGTTGACATATACCTGCAGAACACACAGTAGTAATGGAAGCAGTTAATATTTGTGATTGAAAAGTTGAAACTTCATAGTGAAATACTAAAACAGTATTTCACTGTTTTTGGCTTTTTTCTATGGGTATTATTACCTCTTATGGTAAGGAAAATTTGATATGTATGACAACAAGGAAAACACTGAAAAAAAATGATCCCTGTAGCACTGTGTGAGTGTGTGTGTTTTGGGAGGATACTTTCAGCACCTCCTTATAAGACATTTATATCTTGAATTTCACCACAATGGGGCTTATTAACAAAATAATTTAGTGGAACACTTGCATTTTTCTTGTCTTTTTACTGCTGTTTAAGAAAAAGACACTCTCCAATAAATGGTGGTAGGGAGTATTTCACCAGTTGTAAAAAAAAAATGCAAAAAAAATGCTGCTGAATAATCTGGTTCTTTCAGTAGTGGTGAGGTTTGTGGAACTGGTGCTACAACCGTGGATAGGGCCTTCCAGGAGGCATTCTGTTATCTATAGAAAGAGTAATTGATAAGCCATTGAGTGTTGTTTAGATACATGATCTGTGAAAAGAAGCATGCCGTTATAACAATATCACTGGGCAGTGGTAGGAGACAAAAGAACGGATTAGCTATTCTTTATCAGGAGCACATGGTGTAACAAACATTTCAGAATAGTTTTCTGCTTCCCGCTCAGGCCCTACGATGTGGTCTGGAAGCTTGGCGTTATATGCTGTTCTTTCAAACGTTAGCTATTAGAGTATTACTTATTTGTTGTCTGCCTTAGAATGTGTATCATAAAACCTGACTTAGGAGGAGAATTTTGAGAAAGGCTGGATGAAGAGAAAGGTTAGAGGTCACAACTGGCATAAAATAAATGGCCAGCCCCGTTTGTTCTTCGGCCTACACACATACACAAGAGCAAATGTGAGCAGTGGGTTCATGTTAAGCGTGCTTCCGAGGTCCTTCATAAGATGGAGGCCACGAGAACACATTTTACCATCTGCTTAGCAACAATATGAGTTTGGCAAAGCAACCTCAGATATAAACTTTAAGAATGAGTTTTTCTGGAGCATAAAATTGTAATTATTTTGCTAGTAAAAGCATAAATTAAATGTCTATTCAAGCTAATTATTGTCCAACCAGTGATTTTGTTGTTGTTGTTTAGCATGTAATAAGTCCAACTCTTTTTATTGCAATGGGCTATAAAACGGTCCCTATATAATATTCTAAATCCTGCAAAGAATTAAGCATATGAACTTTTTTTTTCTGGCAGTGTTCACTTGAACTCAAAAGTTCTGTAAGCAGTGACCAAAAATTCAGTAAGTTAGGAAAATGAAAACCATCCAGTTCAATACCAGTTCTACTTTGGGACTTGAGCAGTTTTTGTTATGTGGATTCCAGGTGACAACGAATAATATTAGTACCTTAGGGAATGGAATACCACATTCCTTGGGCTGGAGAATCATTATTGGGAAGATTGGGGAGACAAAGTTAACTGATGAAAGATGATGAGAATATGATGCCAATCCATCTGAACAACTTTTTGCCAAATCCTTTCTAGTGCTCAGCTTGATCGGATCAAGTTGTTAGGGCCCAGAAGGGTGAGCAACTCCTCCCAGCATTCTCAGAATTTTCATGGTTTGGATACTAAAAACTGTGATGCAAGAACCCTCTCAGTCCTGGGCAAATCAGGATGATTGTTCACCCTGGGGAAAACAGCTTCTTTGCCTTAGAAGAACACCTGCTTGTTTACTCCAAGGATGGTTTCATCGAGGTATGCAACACGCACTCACTACTTTTAAAATGCCAGAATTCCTTTTGTACCTGAATTTAGTTATTTGGACGTAACATAGTCCAGAAAGAGTTTCTATGCCTTCCAGATATTCGTCCCTTGGTGCAAAAGACTGTCTGCTCATCTCAGCTCAAGTTAAGGTTTTGACTTAGACCTTTGAAGGTGTCCTTCATGAATCTCTTTCTGGGTCACACTTAAGCGGGACGAGGTTATATGTTATCTAGCCATTCCAACTGACAAAGAGCACTTTTGTTTTCAGTGGGTGAAACGGATATTCTCGCACTGTTCAAAGCCTCTCCTTGCTTTGAAACAGCAGTACTCTTGGGAGGGAGCAGAGACTAGCAAAGATAATCCCCAGGATAATAATTTTTCTTCAGGTGTCGCATATAGTGTTTATTATATAAGCGCATTATGTTTGCTTGAAACAAAACCTACTGTCAAGAATCTGGACCATCCCCAATTCTGTGCATCTCACCTGGAAGGGCAGGCTTGGGGAGGTTATGAGAGGCAACGAACAACGTGCTGTTCCCAAGTCGGCTCACGGTTGAGGTATCCGTGCAATCCGGGGTTACAGCATGATCCACCGTGCACCAATTATGCTATTAATATGCTTCATTTACTATCTACACACATCAGAACCAGAGCTTTTCTCAAGGGCAAAACCCAAATCAGGTGGCCAAAGCCACAAATCACGTATGCCTTGTGCTCAACACTCACAGAAAACAACGCAGCATACTCCCATGGGCCTATGGATGTGTCTTCATATTCCAGTGGCTACATCAATGGTATGGGTTGAAGGTAGGAGGAGACCAAGACGGCAAACAAGACCCCACGTTGTCATCTACTGGGAAGTGACATTTGACAAAAATAATTAGAAACCAGATGTGCATTCTCATACATTCACCTGGGAATTTTTAAACAAAACTTTAAAGAGATATGTATTATGGCCTCATGGAGCCAACTTTGAGCTGTGGGTCCTCTTTTTTGGAACTATTTTACTCTCTGTATCAGAGTACCACTGCCTTTAATCGTTCAACCTTACTCTTTTACTGATAAGTCACCAAATTCTTCATTCGTGTTAAGTTTCAAACAACTGAAGACATCTTAAAGTCATATTCCTCACACAGATCGAAACCTGAAAGAAAAGAAAGGAGTTTGATAAAGTGAAGTTTCAAACTTCAGTTAGGCAAGATTTATTTGGTCATGGAGAATGCCCGCACCTGACATCAAATCCCCCAAGTCATCACCTAATACATACACTTCACATTCTGATGGTAAACGTGCTACAGTTGAGGAAGCCGTGTTGAGATTTTTCTAAGAGTTTCCCTCTTGTTGAATCAAATTTTCTTTATTTTGCAATCGAATGAAGAAGAGAATAAAGTGTTTGGGTCAATTATTTATGTGATATCAGCAGTGTCTCAGAGAGATTTTTGATTATGTGAAAGAGAGATGGAATAGAGAGAAGATATGTGGAGGATTTTAAATCTCCTTTAGCCTTCAGATCTGTGTTATCCTACTTGGTCATTCCATTCTTTTATGAGTCAACACCCTAGTTTCTATGGCAAAATTGACAAGATATAAATTATATTTTGCTCAAAAAATTTAGAAACCGCACATAAACAGATTGGCACTGGTGTTACTAAAATATAAAAAAGTCTAGACACGTTTTCAACTCCAAGTCATTGACTGACACAATTCAAATTGACTAAGTGAGATTTGTGTTTTCTTAATATCAACCATTCCTGCCTATTTCTCAAATCATTGCTTACGTGTATATTACATATGTAGGTCTATAGTCAATAAATGACACCTCAACATAAGAATGGTTAAAATCAGATATGAATATGTAGAATTATGTCTGATATGTTTCTCTGCAAACATCTATGTTTTATTGAACGTTTTAGAATATTGTGACACAAAGTGTTGTGTCCTTCATAATGATAGCTGCTATTTATTGAATGCTTAGTGACAGCTATTGTGCTAAGTGTTTCACATGGATGATTTCATGTTATCCTTAAAGAAATCATAAGAGAGATATAATAATATTATATATTTTTGTATCAAAAAGAAAACTGAGGCTTAGAGAAGACATTTCCTCATTTGAGCATTATATTAGATTTAGTAAGTATAAATAGTCAATGATTAAGGAACATCTATGTTTCTAATGGAGGCTTGAGTTTAAAAAAAAAAAAACCAACCCAAATATGCAATTTTGATCTATATATGAAGTGGTAATTAAAAAAACCTGATTCATCCCTGCAAATTAGGACACTGTATTAAAATTAAAATGGTGTAGCTACCAAATAAGGATACAGTTTTTGCCATTCTTTTATGTAGGAAATTAAACAAAGTTCACTCCTTATCAATAAAATAACATATTCTAAAATTACTCTTCTAGTTGACCTAGGAATATAGAGGTCAGCTTTCCACAATGGAGAAATGGAGATCAATTTGATGTTTATTATGTCTAATTGGAATATTGGACCAACAGAAAAAGGCATGCACATAGTAAGTGCTTTATAAGTATTATGCTATAAGGATACTTAGTTGAAAATTGAGTCTAACTTATTTGCAATTCAACTTTGAACCACCTGAGTCTGACTATTGCTCAGAAGAGACTAACCTTCCAGCAGTGCATACACCCTTGGCCTGTAGTTGAGAGCATAAGAGGAAGAGAGCTATTGTGCCCTCTAGGGTTACCTTGTAGAAAAACCTTCCTGAGTGGAGCTGCCCCAAACAAGAACAGACAGGGAAGGTGGGAATACGTGAGCCTTTAGAGAAGCCACAGAGTCCTCCTGCCTCTAACGGGTAACTTATTCTTGGAACTTCTTCATCAGCTGTCTTAAAGGGCCTCTAACTGTATCAAGCCCTCAATTATTTCATTATTAAAAGGAGAAGTTTACAGCATGCAGTTAATTTCCAACTGCACACTGTTTCTCTTGCCTTTACATTCCAAAATAGCTGTTGGTGGTGGCTGAGTTTCCACCGTGGTGGCAGGATTGATACAGTGGCTGCCCCCAACCTGCTTCTGAATAAGACATGATGGCTGAAGCAGCTCTCCTGCTGATATCACAGGCTTCCTTGTGAAGAGCTTGACTTACTGAGAATCAGGCTACCTTTTGAAGATAAGCACATTTTTAGGGAAAGGGAAAGGGTAGGTGGGGGTCACTCGTGTAGAAGCAATCTCAATCCATAAACTTATTCATTGCCAAAAGTAGAATACAGAGTCAGGTTCTGAGAATAAAAGCATGTATAAGGGAGTTAATACTTGCTAAACAGGGTACGTGTCAGGCAGTACACTTAGGAAGTTATATTTACCGCTTTATGTAGCTAATACACCATCTATGAAGTAGTTTCTATTCCTGTTTTTTCTAGACCAGTAAAGCAATTCTGAAATGACAAGAAACACGTTCAGGATCACAGTCAGTAAACAGCAGAGACAAATCTCTATCTTTGAAGTTTTTTAACTCTTCTCCTTATGCCCTTACTAATTATCATAACTTCTACCTTCCAAGAAAACATAACTGAATTCGTAATATTTGAAAAGAACAAAATGGTATAAAAGAGAAGAACATTAATTATAAAGTTTACAGCATCATTTAATTAAAAGACTATACATTTTTGACAGCATAAAATAGAGCAGAAAGTAAGAGCTCACTGTGTGTTGGAGGTGGAAGGTGGCCAGAGAAGGTTTCAAGCCAAGGAGAACTGGAATTAGCATTTAAGATGGTTAAGGACATTAATAGGGGGAGAGGAAATAGAAAGATTTCAGAAAGAAGAGCAAATGAAACAGCATGAGCTAACCTTGGGGTTATCATGTTTAATGTAACATTGCAAATTAATTTAATCACATTCCTGTTCTTCCTCTATGCTGTGAAGCAATTTGAAATCTCTTTAGAGGGTAAGGATCAGATCAGCCAAAGAAGTAGCAAGGAAAGAATTTTGAAGCTTAAGTAACATTAAAAGAGAACAGCCCAGACAGGGTGCTACTAAACACTCTGACTAGTTAAATAAAATCTCGGGGATTCTGGAGAAATGGAACAAATTAAGTATTGGAAGAAAGAGTAACTGAAGCACAAAAATATTATTGAGTCTGCTTCAGTCACATTTGGCCCATTCTCTTGTTTCACTCAATAATATGTTTTCTTGAACGTATAATTTAGCATTATCTTCGTAATCATGTTTTGCCTCCTTGGAATGATAAAACAATTCTATGCTAGGGAAGAATATTTTATGACGTGCTGGTGGCATGGAGTGTTAAGGTGTCAAACAGAACAGGAAGAAGACCCCAGACTAGTCACACTTAATGGAAGATGTTACATTGGACTAGTTTGGCTTTTGCTATAGCCAAGCCACACACGTGTGTGTTTTAAAGGGAACTGGATGTGGTTCAAAGTTAACCTCCTTCCAATGGGAAAAAACAGAAAAGTCCACTGCTACCTCCTTCCAATGGGGAAAAACAGAAAAGTCCACTACTACTTTCCAGTCAAATTTCAGCTGTCCTTCAGGCATACATGTGAAATCCGTGTTGTCAGATGCTGGAGGCAAAATGACAGGGTCATTAAAAAAAGTCTAAGAATGGTACATAATATACAGCAATAAAATGTCTCAAATTGTTTCACCCTTTGAAATGGGGGGAGGGAAACAGGCTTAGATTTACGTTTAGATAACATGGGTAAAACTCATTACTCCGGATAAGCAAATTTCTACTTTCCCCATAAGACTAAGAAACAAGTTATTTCCACACACGTGATGTGAAAAGAAACATACAGATTGAGTTGATTCGATGGAATTGTCAGGATAGTGACACAATTCTCCAGAGAAATTGCTTTGACCTTGAAATTTACGAACAGGTAGATATCCGAAAACTTATATAACTAAATTTCTTCTCTCTCCTCTTCAAAACTGAGTTTTCCTTCATTACCAGTTTTGGATCACTGATCTTTGGATAATGCGCTAAATTATTCTCTTTGTATTGATCATACTGACATGGCTTCAGAGGAAAAAAATCAAATTTCGGGCTTAGTGCATATGTAAGAATTCACTTTCAACATCTTGATGTGAGCCAGAGGTCTGCCTTACAGTAACAAAGATGAATGCAGAAGGAAATTCAGGCTGACAAATACCAGTCCCACCTGTGTTGGTTAATAAGCAAGACTGCAGCCCAGCCAGCAATCCTCTGGTAACTGTCATTTCCATGCGTCCAATCAGTTGCCTGGGAATTATCCCAATAAAAAGAATACAGTGTGTCATTTATCAGGCAGCCAATTAAAGGGCCCCTGCAGTACTAGGATAGCTGGAAGCTAGTTCTCACAATGGGGCCAAGCCTGCATGAGCCTTTGGGAATTTAAGAAAGCAAGTTGTGGCTAATTCATGGTGGGGAGAGATCTACAAATTATTGGAAGGAGTTGGTAATATTTCAATATGTCTCCTATACAAGAGTTGCTTTAGAACACCAGGGTGTAAAAGGAAGCAAACTAAATTGACTGAACTTACCACAATGGGACATTAGTTCTTGTAGCCATTAGACAATTTTATAGAGAATTTCCATTGATTCCTAAGGCCCAAACTAACATTAGAAGACCTGAAAATATATGAAATAAAACTAAATCAATAAATGAAAATAAAGGGCAGTTTGATCCACTCTTTAACAGGGGCAGTAAGTGGAACTGACTGTATTTAGAGTTGACAAGGACTGCATGGTATCCCTTTAAGAAAATGGAAATAATTTTTTTGTCCACAAAACACTTTAAGACACATAGTTCCACTCCCATAATCTCCTTATTGATGAAAGCTCTCTATAATATTTTTTAAATCCAAAGGTATAATTCAAATATGAATTCAGTACATACATGTGCCAGAAAAAAATCTATAAATCAATTTCATGGATTCTAGGATGTACTGTGTTTTACATTTTAACATCTCTAAAAATAGAACGAGTCTAATAATTGCTGTGGTTATAGAACATTATTCAATACATTAATCGTTAGCCTTTACCAAAACTTTTTAGTCCTAAGTTAATTGACAGTATGTCTTACAAATATATGACACCCGAGGTTAGATGGATTATTAAAATAGATTTTAAGTAAATTGAGAAACGGAATTTCATCCACCCACCAAAAAAAATCTGCCTGTAAGAAATGCCTTCCCAAAGTATTAACTGAATCCATGAATATTGATATTGGTTCCACGTGGACACACTGAAGTGGGAGTGTCACAGACTAAGAAGCAGAGCACTTCTAGCGCAGGGACTCATCAGAAACATATAGGAAGAGGTTAGTTTTAATATAGAAAACTATGAATCTGTGTCTTGGTTTTCATGAGATAACTCTCAAAAGCCAATGTATCTAAGAATCAACTCAAAAGTGAGTGTTCAATGAGCCCAGTTATTCGTTTTCTGGCTATGCTACTTAAACTACTTTGAGTACTGAGATAAATTTAGTTAAAAACCTTTGAGGCTCATCTAATCTGTGGCATGGTATCTATTGCCTAGTATTTGTTTCAATAAAGAAAATAACCTAATATTTTAAAAGAAACTTGGTGGTTCAAGTATTTAAAGCAACTTTACTCCTGAAAAGGATTTTTTAAAATAAAATCGTCCAATTAAATCAACATTTTTGGTAGATATTATAAGATTTTGTCCTTAAAATATGTCTTACTGGTGTTCAATTGAAATCATCAAATATTAGCTGAACGCTTACTGTATATGATGGAGTTTAATAGATACAAGCTGAGATTTTGATATTAGGCAAACTTGAGTTCAAGTTCCAAGTGCAATGTTTACCAGCTGGGTAACCTTGGAAACTTGCTTTACCTATCTGATATTCAGATTCTCTTCCAATAAAATTGAGACAATAACACTAGATCAGGTCTAGTTTCAAGCAAATGAGATCTATTGTGAAGTGCTTAGAAAAATGCCTGGTACACAATACGCTTTCAATAAATGAAAGCTATAGTAATACTTGTTCTTGCACTTAACACTCTACCAGAAGATAGCACTAAGAAATCTAATTTAGTTGAAGAAGAGGTTTCTCATTTCTTCTGCCCTGAACAAATTAAAGCCCCAACTCTCTCACTCTGTCTTGAGACGGTGTCTAACGTGACTTGGCAACCCACAGATAGGTTCCAATTTTATTCGCTGTACAGGAAATTTCTGATTGATTTAACCTCCAAAAGACAATACCATGTAATTAACATGTAACAAATGTCAACTCTTGTTATTGCTGGAACCAATAAGCCCTCCAGATCTCTGTTCTACTCCTGGCATTACTATGCATCAATGCGCCTCTCCCTCCCTCTCTCCTTTTTTCTTCCTTTTCACTTTCCCATGGAGGCTTGTTGCACCTAGTTCCCTTTGAGTGATGTTGGAAACACTTTCAGTTGCAGTTCTTCCTGAAAGTCAGTTATTTTGAAACATAAAGAGACATAAAGAGATAAACACCACCTACTAGCTCTGTTTGGTGTGGCCCAGAGCCAGAAATGATGCAACTGTTGTGAAGCTTCATCAATAAGATTTTTTTGACGATTTTTTCTATTTGCATATCTTGGTAATTAAGGGATTGTTTTTCCCCCAGAAGCAATTTAGTTACTATTTTTCAAAAAACAATATGACAGGGAAAAAAAACCCTCTTCCCACTTAAAATTATTATATAATGGAGACCAAGACAATGTGGATTCAAAACATGTTGTGTTTCGTGTTGGGATTTCTGGTTGCTAGTCCTGAATCTACTGATGAAACCTTGGGCCAATCACCTTATCTGGCAAAGCTTCAAATTCATCTTCAAAAAGATCCCTTTGGGTCCCTTTTAGTTTTTATATTCTGTGACTTAACATCATGTTGATAAATGCAGATAATGAGTGGAAAGTAAGTTAAGAATTTTCTTCAGCAAGGTTTTCAATGTGGGGAAGTCAAACAAACCAAGACATACGTATTGTTTTATTCCTAAAAAGAGGCCGTTTCTGACTTTGGTATGTTTCAAGCTTTTCCATTAGTGGAGACAGACCACCTGGGAAAGTAACTGGTTGCAGCTATGACGGCAAATTATTTCCTTTCTCAGAAGCAAGGTTGTTCTTATCAGCACCAAACAGAGAACTTGGCCACATCAACACTAAATGCCAATTGATTGACCCAGACATTCAGTAAAGATGGCGAATATAACAAAGAGGAAGCAGAGAATGATTCCTTTTTAATTATGATTATTCAGTGGTCTTTGTCTCTCTGCTATTCTCTAGTCTACTGTTGCCACCATTCAGTCCCCCACCCCTCCACTGATCACACACACACACACACACACACACACACACACACACACACACCCTTCACTTTTTGTTTTGTGTTAGAGATGAGCAAATTTTATTCACTTGTTTATGCCGGAGATATTCACTAAGGACTCGCCAAAGCTTTCAGTAAAAAGCAGGAAGAAATACTAGTGGCTAAGGCAAAGAGAGCTGTTCTCAAAGAGTTTACAAGTAGGAGTAGAGTAGGAGAAATAAGCAGCACATATAAATAATGAGGGTATGAGGTGGAGATTGCAAACCAACATGAACAAGATATATTCGTATTGGGATGGGAACTCGAGAAGGAAAAATTACTTAAGTGGTTTTAGAAAAGCCTCCACGGAGAAGGTGGCCTTTGCAAAAGATGGGAGAATTTGCACACACAAACTGTGGTGGAGAAAACAGTCCACTGAATTAGAACCATATGAGCAAACCATTAGGCCATTCATGTAGAACCTTAGTCAGGGCTTGGCTCAAGAAACTTAAAGAGGCAGGATGGAAGATTGGGCTGAGGGGTGAGTGATCGTCGAACCACGAAGAGCTGGAATGATGGGATAGAGAGTTAAAATGCATTGGGTAGGCAATGGAGATACTTTGAAGGTCATAGTTTGACTGGCTCCATCTTGCCTGCATTCTAGTCTCAGGTCAAATGCCTCTGGCCACTTCATCTAAAGCAGCCACTCACACTCCTCAGTGACTCTCCCTCATGTAACTTTTTGCTCTGTTTTGTTCTATTAAGACCAAATATTACTATCTGGAATTGTCTTGCTTATATGTTAGTTTTTTGCCAGCACCTTCTATAACGTGAATCCTAAGGGTAGGGGGGCCCGTGTCTTCCTTGGTCATTGCTGTTTTCTGAGACTTGGTGCACAGTAGGTGCCCCAAGGATAATTCAGATGGATGGATGGGTGAACTGGAATATGTTTAATAAATCCTAAGGTTACAGAGATCCTCAACCTAAGATATACGTGTTTTTGTTTTCTTTTCAGTATCTGGAAAAGGGAACGAAAAATGTTTTTAATAATAAAACTCAGTTGCTGCCAGCTTGAATGAGCAGCATCCCAACTACTGTGAGCTCTCTATATTTACAGCGATGCCTCTTCCAGATGTTGTTGGTGTGCGTTTTTTTTCCTTCCAAGTACAACTCAAACTCCTCGTGTGTTCCAAAACCACATGGAAGTGGAACGTTAAATCTGGGGGTGGGCCTGTCTGTGTAATTTCCTTCATTTCTATAAGATTTTGGTGACTTTATTCTCCCCTAGGCCACAGATTAGCTTAACAATTGCAAACCAGCTTCAGAGGTTTTTCCCTTAAGAAAAAAAAAATGATAGCATGTTTGAACAGGCGAGACTTGGTGAAAGTGTCTTTGTTTTATACCCTAAACTGTTCACCCAGCTCTCTCTCTCCTCTTTCCTTTGGATCTACAAAAATCATATATATGTATGTGCAGGTGTGTGTGTCTCTCTGTCTCTCTCTTTATTCTCTCTTTCAGATTAACGCAGGAGCCAGAACCAGAGGACACAGTGCTGCCTTCTGCTCTAATCTCTACCTAGACTGGGGTGTGTGTGTTGTGTGTTTTAATACAGACTCCCAAAGGAGGGAGAGAAAGAAGTGTAACATAAACAAGCAAACAACCAATTGACTTAGCAAATCCTTATTTAGCTGGCCTCTGGTTTTATTTTTGAGAACCCCATTCCTTGCTTTGATTTGAAATGATGCCACCAAAACATATTACAGAAACATTGCGCTTTGCAAAACAGAACAAGTCAAATGAACCTCCCCAAGTGTAAACAGAACTCTTGTTTGTATGAAATGTTTTTGAGAATCCAAATTAAACCAAACGGTGGCCTTTTAAAGTACATGCGTGTTTCCCTTAAGTGCTGAGACTATATTATGTTCCTGCAATTATTTGATCCCAAACATCCCAGTTAAGCTGTGGTTTTTAAGTTGTCCTGAACATAAACAGTTTTCATACATTCGGCAAAGATAATTCTAGAGTCACCGGTGATAACAGAAAGCATACAGGTATGATATGTTTTAGCGACGCGGAAATCAATTGGGTGCCACTGTGTGAGTAAAGATGGACCCGTTCCTAGCATCTGTTTGCCAGTAATTGGTCAAGTCTATGTTTTCCCACTCTGAGTACACTTTACTTAAGTGCCTGTATCACGCCTTCCATCACGAATTGTGATGCTTTACTTCTGTGCAAACATTATTAGTGATGGCAACACATTTTGAGGTTAGATTCCCTGGCCTGAAAATTCCTCTGTCATTAACCTCTGAGAAGGTAAGTTATGAGTAACAAGTCCAGGCATGGACATTTTCAAAACAGCCCTATTTGTGCTTTCTGGATTGACCCCAAAATGGAGAGAATGTCTTCTTTTTAGCATGTTATCGAATCAGGTTGTATCTGGAGAGTCAAAGGAATAAGAAGTTTGTCTATTTGACTCTTTAGACACAACCTGAGCTGATAACATTGGTATGCCTCTGCTTACTTCGTTCCTGGAAGGTAACTGCACTTTTCTACTACATACGAGTTTCCCCCCACCCCGCCCCAATGAAGGGGTGAGCAGGGAGCTATCACAGGGAGCTATCACTCTCCTTCTCCCATGAACAATGGCCCCAGCCTTGCCACACCCCTTTCCTCACAAACATAAGGGCAGATATCTCGGCGCAGTTTTCTTAAGCAGAGCTTGATGTGTGGAGACCTACAGAGATGGTCAGTGGGATTTTCATGGTTTTTCTCTGAGATAAATGTGGTTGACCTCATCTTGTCTCTCTCTTCCATCTGAAGCTAGTCTAATGTTGACCAAAGAGTTCAAAATGGAGAGAAATATAATTTCCAGACTCCTTGTAGACTATGGCTGATAATTGTGCCTAGTTAGTTTGTCCCTCTTACTTGTCTTTTGGGGAGAACAGGATATGAAGAGAAACACAAGGTAGATAAATCCAGTTATTTTAACAAATATATTTTAAAAATTACATACCCCCATGGGTATCCTTACCTTTGACTCAGTCCCTTTGAAAGTTTATATAATTATTTGCAAGCATTTGGATTGCCTCTTTTCGGAATTGCTCCAACAGCCTAAAGCACATTCCTTAACTGCTTAAATATCTGAGGGTAGATTTGATTTTAAGGGTTGTCAGTTCACTTTCACACTTGGGGAATCCATTTGGATCCCAAAACGAATTGCAAGAGTGATACAGTGTTTCTAAAAGCCCAAGAGATTTAGAATGTAGACAAGTCCATGGTTTACTCAGCTTCCATCACTGACATAACATAGAGCTTCTTGACTCTGACAGCCAAATACCCATCAGATGGGAAAATGTCAGCTAAGGTTGGCTCTGCAAATCTCTTGTCATGTTTAGGGGTGTGGATCAGCACTAATTGTAGTGTAATGCCCTCCTGCTATCCATAAAATGTGCCAACACTTTATGAATAATGGTAGACATGGGGAGAGGAAAATAGAAGATAAAGAAGAGAACAAATAGAAAATGCAGAAAAAATGTGAAGAAAAGAGAGTCAATAACTTGGTGATGGAAAAGGGTGGATAAAAGGATCAGCAATAATCCTTTGGGTTGTGCTCAGTAGCATTACTCCTAAGCAATCCTTCTGTGATTTGGGGAATGGTTTGTGTGACGGTTAATTTTATGTGTCAACTTGATTGGGTCATTGGGTGCCCAGATATTCGATCAAACATCATTCTGCATCTTTCTATGAGGGTGTTTTTGGATGAGTGTAATAATTAAATTGGCAGAATGAGTAAAGCAGTCTGCCTTCCCTAATGTGGCTGAGTCTCATCCAACCAGTAGAAGGTCAAAATTGAACAAAAATGCTGGCCTCTCCCTGAATCAGAGCAAATTCCTCCTGACTGACTGACTGAGTGGGTACATAATTTCTTTCCTGCCTTGGGACTCCATCTGAAATACCAGCTCTTCCTTGGTCTCCAGCCTGCTGGCTTTTAATCTGGAACTACACCATTATTTCTCCTGGGTTTCCAGACTGCTGACAGCAGACCTTGGAACTTGTCAGCCTCCATAATTATATGAACACATTCCTTATAATATATCTTTCCTTGTGTGTATTAAGTATATATCTATAGATCTACACATGTAACACACACACACACACACACACACACACACACACACACACCTTCTTACTGGTCTGTTTCTCAAGAGAACCCTGACTGTTGCATTTTGGGTACCCATAATGACCTTGTAGTCTGCAGTTTTGCTGACCTTGCCCTTCATAAATCTTCCTCACCATATTAATGAATCTTGGTAGATGAGAGACTCTAATCTCAGTCAGAAGAGCAGGGAAGCCAAACACCAGGACTGGCAACAGCTTATTGTAGCTGCGTGTCTGCACCCAAGGCTCCCGGGATTAGCACAATCAGCAGGTGGCTGGGGAAGGACATCTGAACCGGAAGAATCCTCTCCTTCCTCACTCTCACCCCCTGCACCTCTATTCTGTTGGGGATCATTACAGATTTTTAAACTCTAACTGTGGAAACGAATGCAGCTGCTCTTTGTAATTGTTTGTGAAACTGAGTTAAAGGGAGGTTGTTGTGGCACTGCAGGTGCAATCATTAGACACATCTATGCTGTGTAATTAACCTCATTTCCATGTGAATGTCCACGGTTTATGCGCTGCTTACAGAACTCACGCCATGATCATTACACTTACAGTCAATCCAATTAGACAAAGGTTCCCACACTTAGAGAAAGATCAGGACAAACCACAAGGGTAGGCCTCTCTCAAGAAGGTCTCTAGTTAAATGTCTCAAAATAAACAACTGTGGCCTAATTAATTGTATGTCAGGCCAAAGGAACACACCAAGGAGCTACTTATGTGTTGGAGCCCAGTGCTAGGGAGCTGCTTAATAGAATTTCCTTTGTTCACACTTGCAGTGGCTGACAGACGTGTCCAAATGGGGGCACGTCTGGGGGCTGGACTCCACGCGCTGTCTTATCACAAACTGCGGTTGCCCAAGGAGATGGCCAGTGGCTTTATTTTGGTGATTTAAAAAAAAATTCCCTTTAAGTTCTCAGAACAACTAGGAAAAAAATCCATCCATGCATCTCAAAGAAAGTTGGCCAAGCTGGTAGGGGTTTCCATATTATTTTAAGCAGAGGCACCCCTAGAGGGCGCCACTGAAGGATATCACTTTTCCTGGATATCTCAGATTTATTGACTTCCCTTTTCCCCTAAAGATCTGCAACACAAAAGACAGGACTCCTCATTTGAAAGGTTTTGTCATAACCTACAATTCTGCACGTCCCTCTCTTTGATCGAACCTCAAAAAGTCAGATAAAAATAAAGGAAGTCAGGCAATAGGGAAAAAAAGTTGTAATTAACTGAAGCCCTTGAAAGAGGGAAAGCTTATGGCCTGAAATTTTGTGCTGAACTTCAGGACTGAGAGTGTGATTCCTGGAGCAGCAGTGGCAGCATCACCTGGAGTTTGTTAGAAATTCAGGCCCCGCTCCAAACCTACTAAGTGAAAACTGTCATTTTACCAAGGCCCTGGGTGCTTTTTATGCACATCCAAGTTTGAGAGGCCCTGCCTCAGAATGCTTTCAGCCTGATGTAGGGCAGCCCAGGAGAGCCACAGAAATGTCCAGAGGGTTCCTCACACTCTTGCTAATAATCATCCCTTTCTTCTCCCCATCTTCTGCCACTACTCAGTAACTTTTCGTTCTTATTTTTTCATTTGACCTGAGATCATATTTTTGAGTCATGTATTCGGTATCTCCTCCTTCTTCTCTTCATGGTTTCCTATGTCTATACTCTCTCTTAATGGTGCTTAACCAGACTCGTGGTCACTTTCTCTGGCAAGTGCCCTAACTAACAAATAATGGATATGGAGCCTGGCTCTTTCAGACTTTACTTTCTTTAAGGACAGAGACTGAACCGAATGCATCTTTTTTTTGCAGTTGACATTTGAAGCTTTGAACATATGAAAGAAAAAGTCACACTCAATCAATGTGTCCAAGAACACCAACTTGTCTAGGGTATGTGTGGCATCCCAGGCTGGAAATCACAAAGCTTTCTTCCTTCACCCATTCCACAATCATGGATTTGCCAAGTGCTGGACTAATCATCGTAAATATATTCAAAGTCTAATGAGGAAAGCAGACATGTAAGTATTTATAATATCTAGTAAGTGCTGTAATGCAGTGGAAACAAAATTGGCATGAAACTAGCCTGGAAGACTTGTATACTGTGTGTGTGTGTGTGTGTGTGTGTGTGTGTGTGTGTGTGGTCTCCATATACATGCACAGCCTAAATAAGCATAGCTGTATAGAAATGAAGCTCTACCCAGTTGAGAAGAGGTGTTTCTAAGAAGAATGCTAATAGTCCACATTTCTTTAAGATACTTTAAAATATTTTGGAGATACCAGAAACAATATGACAGTAAGATTAATGCTTGTAAAATTTTGGCATGAGTAAAATGTAATTGTTGTATTATTTTCTAGATGGTTAAAATATTAAAATCAGTGGAAATATGTAACACAATGAGAAGAAAATGGAGAAAGACAGCCAAGGAAGATTTGTGTCAGTATTGCAAAATAAATACATAAATAAGTAAAATCGGGCCAGCCATGTTTAGCCATCTAATATGACGACTGTCAGTTTCTAGATGACTAAAAGTCTGTAACCTGCCGTTGAACCTTCCCAGTTATTCTGTCTGTGGGAATATTTTCTGTAAGACAAGCCAAGGCAAGTCGACAGTGATTCAAGTAGAAGAGTTTAGGACTGACTTTTATTTAGGAAAGTCCAAACTCCCAATTAGGTTCTGTAGCACATATCTCTTAGAAACAAGACACATGGAGTCTGGTGGCTGCTCTTTGTTTCCCCTTTGCTATTTTTTCTTTCTTTTTTTTTATTTTAAAGATGTGGGGTACATTTCAGGGTTAGGTATACAAATATTCATTATGCAGGTACCCTTGTTGATGAGGTGTGTCCCCCCTCCCCTGGCAGTTTCCCACTACTGCCAATCCCTTCCTTACAGGTATTATGATAATTGTTCAAGGTTCGCTTATGAGTGAGACCATGTGGTACTCAGTTCTTTGTTTCTGTGATCGTTGAGTATTACAGACTCTAAATCCATCCAAGTTGCTGCAAAGTTCATAA
>CAUYQG010008420.1:0-19286 GCA_963574415.1 Tarsius wallacei | reverse complement strand
GCAAATGGTGCCAATCACAGTCTGAAAGCAGATGAGGTGAGGTGACCTAGTTCATCAGTGAGCTGTGTGTGGGAGACAAGCCTATGGAGAATTCAATTAGTGTACCCAGACAGGGTGGGTTAAAAATGCGAAGATCTAGGTGGGGCTCGGTGGCTCAGCCTGTAATCCCAGCACTTTGGGAGGCCGAGGTGAGTGGACTGCCTGAGCCCGCGGGTTCGAGATCCGCCTGGCCAACTTGGCGAGACCTCATCTCTACAATAAATCAAAAAAAAAACAAAATCAGCCGGGCGTGGTAGCGCACGCCTGTAATTCCAGCTACTCGGAAGGCTGAGGCAGAAGGATCGCCGGAGCCCAGCAGGTCGAGGCTGCGGTGGCCGGGAGCGGCCACTGCACTCCAGTCTGGGCGACAGAGTGAGACTCCAACTCAAAAAAAAAAAAAAGAAAAGAAAAGAAAAATGACTGATTCCTATTCATTTTTGTATCTCTAAGACTTAGCACCGAATTTATAAGAAAAATAAGAGATAATGAGCCTATAGCAGAATAAGATGATATTTTTGAATAAATAAATGAATGAATGATCACATAGGTGGTTCAGCCTGAGGGGATTGTACAAAAGGATCAGATGTCAGAGCCCAGACATCAATGTCTTGACAGAAGTTGAGGGTGAAGATGGGGAAGCCTGGAGAAGTAAACTACAAGAAGGCCTCGGCCAAGGACAGCGAGCGAATTTCAGAAGTCTGCTCTGACCTCACCACTTGGGAAACAGGAACCAGCCTCCAACCTGTGTACAGTTTGTGTCAACATTTATTATTCTTCAGACAGTTCTCCTTGGCTACCTGCTCACCCCAGGCAATAAATCAAAATCACATCTTCTGTCTTTCTGGTGGGTCCCTTGTCTTCCATGGCTTTGAAGGAAAATGAGTCCTTTTCCCTCTCTGTGTCATGAATCCTAATCTAGACCTCAGGCTTTCCCACCACTCTAATATGCAAACAGTGACCCTCAGAATGACGGGGTGGGGGTGAAAGATTCCACACGGGGCACCGTGGTCTGGCCCTTGCAGGAGGTAGGTGAGACACAGACACACAGAGGAAGGTATTCAAGTACCTGTTCACTTCAGGCTCTTTCTTTCTCTGCCTTCTCTGATTTTTTTCCATCCCCTCACACTATTTCTTCCATGAAGAAAGCTTTTAGCTGGGAATCGGCAGGCTTGGCTGCCCATGCCATCAGTGCAGCGAAGGTCTGCCATACCGTACTGTGCGGGGAGGCAGCGGTGAAGGCAGCATCCACACCCGGGGCCAGGATGAGCAACTAGCGAACAGGAATCCACCAAGTCTCTCAGAATATGCTGCCCCCCTCTCTCTCCCATCAGCAATGGCTCCTTACACCGGGAAGGGCTGCTGCCCCAAAAGGGCACTCTGCCGTGGGGGCCTCCTTAGCGCTGCCCACCCCGGGAAGCATGGGGTGCTCATTAAGATGGAGCTGATGCCGCAGCTCCTCTATCACAAGCTGACATTCACTCCGGGTGCAATTTAACAACTGTATGCAGTGAATAATAACCAACTGAGGTCTCCTGCCACTCACCGAGAAACAAGAGAAAGAGGAAGGCAAAGGAGACAGGGAACAAGCAGAGGTTAAAAAAGAAGAAAGCGGGAAACGGGTGAACATAGAGAGAGGAAAGTGAATTATGCTCCCAGTGTTTAGTATTTAGAGGGAATGATGCGTGAACAACACTTAAAGGAATTAATCCTCCTACTGAAGATACATATTTAATATGACTGGCAGGAAATTCCTGTTAAGGTTTCAGAGCATGTATCAGGTCTCAGGGAGCAACAAACTCACCTGAGTCTCCTGCTCGGAGTTCTGTACTTGAGGGCACAGGGTAAGAAGGTGGCCTCGATCTGTCTGAATCTGAACTGCCCTCTGCAAGAGTCAAGGCCACTGTGGAAGGATTTGGGGATGCTGGGTTCAAATTGCTGTTTTCAGTATGACTTAGCCTCTAAGAGCCTTGGTGTCCTCATCTGTAAAATGGGAATGAGTTTAATATCCTCCACAGATTTGTTTGGGAGGAGAGAATGCACGGGCATTTTGTAAAGTGCAACGTGTTAGTTCTTGTGCCTCCTAACAGGGGAAAACAAGAGGCAGAAATGTTGCAGGAGTCAGGATGCACATTACAAATCCCTGAGGCATCTCCTTGGGTCTCTGCTTATAAGAGGACGTAGGCAGGGCCAGCTGCAGAGGCTCACACCTGTAATCCCAGCACTTTGGGAGGCAGAGGTTGGAGGATTACTTGAGCCCAGAAGTTCAAGCCCAGTCTGTGCAACATAGGAAGAGACCATCTCAACTTAAAAAGAAGGAGGAGGAGGAGGAGGAGGAGGAGAAGGAGGAGGAAGAAGAGGAGGAGAAGGACAGCCTCCTGGTCCGGGTAGAATAGCAGCTCTACTCCTCAGTGGGGTTCATAACATCTCACCTCACTCCTCAATCCTCCTGTCAGAAAGAAATGCCTGAACCCACCACACATGCCTCAGCCTTTTACCTGAGCCAAGAGAAATGGAGGCAATGGAGAACTATGATTCCATGTACAAAGGACACAAACTCGATACCCAGCATGTGACCTGGGTAGAAGATCCCCCATAGCTCTTTAGTGCCATTGGAACCACGTGTACCACTTTTCTTTTTCTGAAACAAAAGTCTCATGAAAGCACAGGAAGAAATCAGCATTAAAACATGATCTTAAAGGCTTAAATCTCCTATTCAACATCCCTGATGCCCTTCCTATATCAACCCTACTCACGATAAACCAAGACACACATGGCACGGCCAACATGAAACGGATGACAAAAGAGAGTTTTTATACACTGACTCACACAAGAGCGCTTCCGGAAACTTTCAAGCAGTATCCCCTGTGACACATAGCTATCCCAAGAAGGGGTTAAAACTGTGGTGCTAGAGGCAGGGAAGGAATCCTAAAGGGCACCGGACTGCTGGCGCTGCTGTCTGAGACACTGAGTGAGTCACTGTGTCCCTTTAGGCCTCTGGTTCAACCTCTGAAAATTGAATAGTTACAAACTCTCTGCTGGTCTGCAATATGTCACCTGCTGGTGAGTTTTGTCTGAGCCTCACAGAGGTGTTGCTGTTATTGTTTAATATAAATATGAAACACTAGACGGGGCACACGCTCCAACTCTTCACTGTTCCCTATGACCTGACACTGGGGACTTCTAACATTTACATCGCCTACCTTACCTGAGGTTACCTGAGCTGGCCACAATGGAGAGAATGGCTTCTCAGGGGGCCACTTCCTGCTGTGTGATTGTAGACAATTTATCTCTCCAGCTCTTATCTATAAAATAGAGGAAATAACAGTATCTGCCTCACAGGGTAGTTATGAGGAGTATATGAGTTAACTTCTGCAAAATGCCTAGCACAGCGCCTGGCACACAGGACAACACCTGTTCAGTTATTATTATTGTTGTTATTGTGATTGTGATTATTATTATGTTTTCATATTTGACTCTAGAGTCTGCAGATCTGCATTCACATTCATTAAGCTTACCATGGAAGAAAAGTCCACATCAGCATCAGCTCTTGACAACAGACCCAGAGTCAGTGGTCGAGCACTAACTAGGCTCTACAGAACTAATGAATGGAGCAACCAGGTGGATTTCTTCAAATCAATACCTCCCTTTTAAACCACTGGTCCTTTATCCACCTGCTCCTTGCCCCTAGAGTCAGACAAGTACTGAACTTAAGATTTAGAAACACCAGGTTCCAACTTGGATCCTGCCACTGTGTGACCTTTCACATGTTAGTTAATGCCCTTGAGCCTCAGCTTTCTCTTCCATAAAAAAGCAGCCCACACCACAATGAAATATCAACTCACCAAAATTAAAATGGGTTTTATCAAAAAGACGGAGAATAACAAATGCTGGTGAGGTGTGGAGAAAGGAGAACCCTCGTGCACTGTGGTGGGAATGTAAATTAGTTCAGTCACTATGAAGAACAGTATGGATGTTCTTCAAGAAACTAAAAATAGAACTACCGTATGATTTAACAATCCCATTACTGGATATATATTCAAAAGAAAGAAAATCAACAAATCCAAAAGATACCTGACCTTCCATGTTTATTACAGCACCATTCATAATAGCCAAGATATGGAACCAACCTAAGTGCCCATCAGGGGATGAATGGATAAAAAAGTGGGTATAAATATACAATGGAATATTATTTAGCCTTCAAAAAGAATGAAACCCTGTCATCTGCAGCAACATAATAGAACTGGAGGTCACTGTGATAAGTGAAATAATCCAGACACAGAAAAACAAATATCACATGTTCTCAGTTACTTATGGGAGAAAAAAAGTGGAACTCATGATGAAAGAGAATAGATTGGTGGTTACCAGAGACTGGGAAAGGTAGAGGAGAGGAGGGTATAAAAAGAGCTTTATTAATAGGTGCAAAAATACAGTTAGAAAAAAAGAAGAATACCTAGTGTTTTATAATTCAATAGGGTGACTCCAGTTGACAATACTCTATTGTATATTTCAAAATAACTAGAAGAGAAGAATTCAAATGTTCTCTGCATAAAGAAAAATATTTGAGGTGATGGATATCCTAATTACCCTGATTTGATCATTACACATTATATGAATGGGTTAAATGTACCCCCCCCCAAAAAAATATATATATATACACACATTTATTATGCATCAACTTTTTAAAAAAGCTAGCCACTATCTTATCCTTAGAGGCTAAAATAAGGTAACAAAGGAAAAGCAAACAGAGTTCCTAGCATATGTTAGTCACACAATACTTAGTTAGATTCCAAACTGAGTCTAAACCACCCCATTTTCTTCCTCTACACTAGCTAGTTTCAAACTTGTCATTGTACCCATGGGCATCACACAACCCCTGCCCATAGGCAGACCAAAACCATTTGCTGACCGCCCTCTCTATTTTAAGCTGTGCCTCCTGGGACTGCTTCTGGCCATTCTGGAAAAGTCAGGCATCTTGCAGAAGATGCAATGTTACAGGCTTCCAGCACCTTAAACAACACAGTCCAAACAGGACTTTCTGCAGTGATGGAAATTTATATCTGCAGTGTCCGATACAGCAATCACATGTGACTACTGTGCAGTTGAAATGTGGCTCAGCAACTCACAAACTGAATGTTTATTTCATTTCATTGTAGTTAATTTAAATATAAAGGGCCATATATGACCAGTGGCTGTTGCATTGGACAGCATGGCCTTAGCACCACCTGCAGTTGTTGCCAAAGTCCAACTCCAGCCACTCTTCTGAGCAAGGCATCTGAACCCTCCCACCACCTGGTTGGCATCTCTAATTTGACCTTGCTACTTCCCTCAAGGCTGGCTTGGTGAAGCAGGAAAGTGAGATCACTCAGTCACTATTTCTAATGCCCTGTCAATCACTAGGCAACTAGAAGGCTTGTTTTTAAAATGCAGGTAAAAATCAACATTTTCCCCTTTGTTCATGGTATTTGGGGAATGTACTTACACTGGACCTATCCTTTTAATGGTTCCTGAGGGGTCCCTCTGCAGTGGATTATTCTGAAGGGTTGTGAGGGTGACTCAGCTTTGGGGACAGTAAATAAAAGCCTGTGCACTGACTGATGATGAGGCGCTACAGGCTGGGGGGCCTTTTTGAAAATAAGATTCTTGGCATTTCCATTTCACTCAGTCAAGAAGTCCACAAGAATATCTTACTTCACAATATTTTTTACCTTAATCTTGCCAAGATCAGATTCCAAGAAGCAATAAAGAATATTAAGTTAGCTTTCATTTCAAATCAGGAAGTTTGTTAGATTTGAGATCATAAACAAATTATCATCTTTTCCCAACTGAGATTGGCTCTAAGAGAGGGAGGATTCATCCACTCATTTGGAAGGCGTAAGTCTTGCGTAGTTTCATGACCTTCAGTCCAGGGTGTTAAATGTGGTGTGCAGATTGTTCTCTAGGCAAAAACAAAACAGAGCAAAAAACCTTGGCTTAAGTAAGAAAAAAGAGAAGACTCATCTACTGATTTGATAAATAGCTATGAAATTTTCACTATGTGTCAGGATGGCACAGACGACAATGGGGCTCAGAGTTCAGTTAGGGACAAATCCATAATAAATAATCATCACAAACATGGTACATGGTACAACCAAGATGTCTGGGAACATAGAAAGTAGAGCAATACGGGACACAGAAAAAAAGCCAAGGAGGGCTTCACCAAGAGATATCCTTTGAGCTGAGACTTGAAGAACAAATAGAAATATGCCAGGCAAAGACGAGAAAGAGAAAGCTACACTTCAGGAAAGGAAGATGGGAAGAAAAGCAAAGCACAGAGGAAGGAATAAGTATCCCACAGTAGGGGGCAAGCCCTAACACTGGTCCATTTTCATTTTGGGGCTTCTCAGTCCTGCCAGTCCTTTCTGATTTTCTCAGGCCTCTTCCGAATTCATACAACCAATCCAAGCACATCATGTTTCTCTGCGTCACATGCCACTATACAAAAGCTCCAAATGGAGTCCTACTAACAAAAACTCATGATTCTGCTAATCAAAACTGCTTCTTCTCTTTAGAACAGCCCCAGCAACCCACCAAACATGTGAACTGTGTTTACTGTTCCTGCAGAAGTAGCTGGCTATCCATACGAGGGTGATACAAAGGTTTCAGAGGGAACTGGAGACCCTCAGGGTGGGCTGGCTATATTGTGAAGTGTTGCAGTAACTTAAATAAGAGAAGAGACACTAAATGACAGCTAATTTAATGAGAGAAATGTCAGGAGGCTAAAAGCAGCTGTAAAGTACAGTACAATAGTGTGATGCAGAGGAAGAAAAAGGGGACAGCAATGACCAAAGTAAATGTGGACTAGTTGGAAATTGTTCTGGCATGCCATTAGATTCTGAAGATTGATCTTCCAAGTCATGCTTAGAAGACCAAGTTTTAAGAAGGTACACTTACCCCAAAGACAGGAAAAAGCTAGAGCATGCACAGAAAACTATATAATATTACTGGTGGTGTATATTCAAACCCAGCCTACAATTTTTGGATAAAAAAGCATGTGTTCCACTATTGTGAGAGAATCTCATGTCAAGTGGCAATTTCAGAATATGCAAAAGTGTTCTTTTCTTCTTTCTTATTATTCTACATGCTAGAAGAAATATCAAATTTTTGGTAGTTTTTTTTTTTTTCTTTTTTTTTTTCCTATCCTCTGATAAATTAGGTCACCTCACCAGGCTTTTTGGACATGCTGGGTGGATTTTCCCAAATAAAGACATCACAGTGGTCAGCTGGCAATATCAATGATAGAATTCAGGTCCCCAGAAACTGGAACCAAGTAGGGCAGCCCCGTGAATAAAGCATTGGACTTGCTGTCAGACACTCATCAGATTTAGCTTTCAATACCAGCTCCACCCTTTTCTCTTTGCGTGCATTTAAAAAGACAATTCCTTTAACTCCTCCTGACCTTAGTTCTCTAATCTGTAAAAGGGGACTAGTAATGTCTCACAAGATTTCTGCGAAGATTAATATAATGGTGTAAGTGAAAGCATATGGAAGATGGTAGATAATAAGTCTTAGTTCAACTGACTTTGATAACCAAACACCAACACTCATTCATTATTAGTAGTTTGATGTTCTGAAATCTGGACCTGTTAAGTAAAATATCCACAGAGCAATTAAAAATCCTGGTTTCTGATCCCTTGCCAAATTATCAGTCACAAACAGCACTGATCAAACCCAGGTCCCTTTCATTTTCCATGCAGTTCACACTCGGCAAGGAGACATTGGTTAGGGAAAAAGAAAATATATTAAAGGGATGGTTATTTGCTTCCTCCTTTAAAATCCTGTGAATGATTGATTCGTAAGCTACCCATTATAAAGTTGAGGTCTCCTTTTTATATAGGACTTGTAGTTCCAAAATGAATGACTTTCTCAAAATAAAGCTGGAAAAGAATTTCTTTGTCACTCCCTTCCACGATCTCTTTGTGGAACAATTAACTTGAAAGTCAGCATTCTTTCTCCAGGATCTTTCTCAATCTTTCTACACACTCAAAACTATTGGCAGTCCAATTAACTTATTTTTATTTATTTCATTTATTTCATAGCGATCTTGTTCTCATAAAAAATAAAGACTTCTAATCCTGCTAAGGATGGAGATGCACATGCTTCCAAATCTTCATTCTGGGAAATTCCCACAATAAGCCTAAGTTTCTTTTCCTTTACACGCAGATCTCAAAAGCTTTACATTTATCTGCCTGGTTTTAATAATTAGCACACATGTAACTGAACCTTGTCATAAATACACATATCAACCTGGCCTTTCTTACCTTTTGTCTTCTGAGTTAGAGTGTCTGTGTTCAAAGTTTGGTTTTTGGTGACCTTCTGAATCTATCTTAGACATTATAGCTCTACGAGTCCCAATATATGATCCATAAAGAAATCAAACAAAGCCAAGTTAGGGATTAAAAACTCCTATTCTTCAAATATTCTATTATAATTTTTTCAATGAAACACTCATATAAATTGAATCACTTGTTTCTCTTATATTTTTTTAAAATTCAAACTCGCTTCAAAACTAAAATTCCATAATACACAATTATGGAATGACCTCAACATTTTGGAAACAACGGCCTTGTCTAACGTGACAGTTTCCAGGTAGAGGCCGTATGGCTTTCCACCCACCTCCCAAAGGCTTAATGACATTTCTAAAGATAACAAGTCCCATGTGATGCAGCCCTTTAAGACAGTCATCAACTTACATAAATTTCTTTCGTTTACGAGTACGAGTGAAAAATGGTAGTATCCATTTATGAGAAGGTAGAGAGGCATGGGCATGAACCCTGTAAAGCTGTTGGACAAGATCTTACTTGAAAATTGGGATCTGATGAGGGGATGGTCTTCTCGGAAAGTGTTCATGGCTCCCCATTCTGAAGACTGATAAGGCCTGGGAGACTTAAAAAAACAGTCCCTCTTCTTGGGGGCATATTAGAATCACCTTGAAAAAGAGCAGTGATCGTGTAGATGAACTATCTGGCTGGAGCATCTCACTCCCTTTTCCACAGGAGGAGGATCATGGTCCCACAGAGGAATACACCACCAATCCTTTCAATCAATTCAGATTTTCTTCCTTGTGTCTTCCCTAAAAAGCTTACCTCTGAAGAAGCCCAGCATGGCAAAAAGCCCTCAGGGGAACTGAATCACAATCCTGGGACTGACAGCCCTTATCCTCCTGGAAAAAAAAAGGATAAGAGCTGGGCTTGTTGGTTGAGGTTGAGGTGAGAGGACTGCTTGAGGCCAGAGTTCAAGACTAGCCTGGGTAACATAGCAAGACCCCATTTCAAGAGAAAAAAAGTGTGGGCGGGAGGTTGAGGATGACTGGAAGAACCAAGAAAAATAGAAAGTAAGAAGGTAAGGTGAAAAAGAAGGAGAGACAACAATACTAAATTTTCCAATTCTGTTATGTTTCTCACAGAAATATTCACTGGTACTTTAGTTTCTCAAGGAGAAAACGTAAACAGAATTGAGGTAAGGAAAAATAAATGGGATGATATCGTATTATCATAGGCCAAAATGTCATTTTGTAATTGTGCAGGATATTGTTTGTTGATCCTCAACACCATTCTCGCCTCTCTAAGCTCTCTCTTGCATGCCGGGTTTATGAAGTCTAAAAACTATCTTTCCTAGATGCCCTTACTAGCAAATTTCTGACTAGACTCCAGCAGTGAGAGGCACTAACGTGAGATGGGGAAGGAAGACGAGAAAGAGAAGCTACTGTGCTCAAGGTATACATGGAGGACAGTCCCTGGACACTGGCCCATTGCCAGTGACATTAGGCATCTCCTGAGAATCACCCGCTTGCTTCACTGTAGTCACCATTTTTCCTGAATGAAGCTTTCCTGTCCTTCATTCCCCCAGCCTTCCAAAGATTTTAGAAGCCTCTAATTTCCTGTGTTAAATCACTTCCTATTCAAAATACCCAAGGTGGCTTCTGTGAATCCTGACTTATACGTTAGTCTGTTCCATACTTCTCAAATTGGGGTGTATATATCAATCCTGGAGGGTACCAGGACGTGTAAAACCATAAGGACGCATGGTACATATTCTTGAACCAATTTACTTGATAGTAGTTAATTTCAGGAATTTATTTTTATATTTAGATAATCACTGAAATATTATGGAGAAAAGGCATTTTAAAATAAAGTTTTAGGGACAACCCCCTCGGATCCCCTCCCACTGTGGGAGCTTTTCTGTCCTCTTAATATATCCTGCTTTCTCAAATAAATAAAGTTTTAGGACAAAATACAAAACTTAAAGAGAAATAACTCTTGCAGGAGACAAGGGTTGACATTGCACTCTCGACCTGAAAGATGTGCCTCTACCCTTCTCTGCAATTTCAAGTATCTTGATGGAAGAGTTAGAGACACACTGCACATCTGTCTGTCTAAGTTTCTCCTGCATTCCTGTTTCCGAAGGGATCTTAGATGGTACAGCAGTATCAGGCAGGTCAAAAGTCTGTATATTTCCTATGAACAGCAAGTCAGGGTTCAAGTAAGTGAGAGTTTTCATACACATCTTATCTTACCTACTACCATACCAGATCCTTCATGGCAGGGAAGACACCATGTCTAATCAGTTATGCACTCAGCACTGTGTGTCTCCACATAGGCCCACAGTAGGTACTCAATACCTGTCTTATTCACTGAATTCAAGAATCAGTGGGCAGAAGGATAGGTATTTACCAAGTATAAGTGTCAGCATAGAGGTGAAAATATGTGAAATATATATTATTGAATGAGTAACGCTGACCAAGTTATTTTGCCTCTAAGTCTTAGGTTCTGCATCAGGAAAATGAGGATAATAATTGTGCCTATTTCTCAGGGCTGTTAGGGTTGGGGTGAAGGTTTGAGAGAGATGGTACAGGCAAGTCACCTACCAAGGTGTCTGGCACATAGTAAGCACCCCTATAAATATTAGCTCTTATCATTACCAACTATCACTGGATTGGAGTAACCTGAAATATGCTTTGCATAACTATACGGAGCCTAATTCAATCTTTACTCAAATGGTTCAAAGAGCACCAAAGTGTTCCTGCAGGTCATCTGAGACATGGTGTCGGCAGTTCATTAGCCAGAACAACAGACAGCAGGATGCCCTGGTTGTCCGAGCCCTGGCCCTCGCTTCCACAAGAAATCTCACCAGGAAAGACTAGCTGATCTTTTGGCTACATGGCAGTCTTCCAAAAGGAATTGTTGTTTGGGTTAGGATTACAAGATTAGTAGAGAGGAGCCCACAGTCAATGAAATAATACATTTTGACTCTAAAAAAGAAACTGAGACAGCAGCTCATGAAATTTTACTCCTTACATGAAATGCAAACTGGCAGGAGTGTGAAGCTCATCACAGAGGCTAAAACCTGACTAAAGGCAAATGAACAATTATCAATGATAATGTACATGGGCAGAGGAACGCCTGGTGGGGAGCCTGTGGCACCCGTGGTAAGTCCAGTTTTATTTAACATCTTAGTTAATGATCTGGAAGAGAGATAAACAAAACTAAAGAGAGATGCCGAAGTGGATATCTGTTGGCTTTGCCTGCTGGGAACCTGATCTCCTGCTGGTGGTCACAGCACCCAGTTGTGCTCTGGGAAACAGCCCCTCCCCCAGAGGACAAAATCTCCATGGAGCTACCAAACAAGGTGCTCCAACCTCCCTTGCAAAGGATGGGCAAGTGAGTCACACTGGGCCAAAAAGATGCTCTCTCCCTGGAATTCTAATCTTAAGCACAGTATCACAAAGATTTTTTTGATACAAAGACATTGAACCATCAAGCATCATGTATTCCAGTAGCATGCTTCTGGGAAAAAGAAAAAAAGGTCCATTAATTCTTGCTACTTAGGTCCTCGGAAGCAATCTGGCTTTGTTTTTCCTTTCCTTTCCCTTTAAATCTAATGCACTTCTTTTTTTCTGATATTAAGTAATCTTATTTCATGTGAGTTGAAAAAATAAAAAAACAGCCCAAATAATAGACATGCAGCTTCTACTAAATCTAGAGTATGCTTCTGTTACATTCTGTTTATCTGATCCTTCAGCAATTCTCAGAATACTTTTCAGACGGTAGCGTATGAAACACCACTACAGATAAAGCAAGCTATTTAAAAATCACAGTGTTTAGATTTAACTTGAAAAAATTCAAGTTGACATTTTTTCTGGAAAGAGAACTGTATTCCAATAGTCACACAACAGAACAAATCACCTAACCTTAGAACTAAGGTGAAAGCAGAGAATCAGACATGAGACTGCAATGAGATGAGGCGCTTTTAAATGCCATTAAAGCTCTATATTGCATAAAGTACAACACATGAGACATTAGCAAAGCACAACCATGGTAAGTGACCTCTATGGTACATTGTCTGAGTTATTAGGCACATATTTTCTTTAAAGAGAAAGAGTAGGCAAAGAATAAATCCAAGGGATTTTAGAGAAGTGTAATAAAAAGATCAGGTTATCCAGGGTAAAGGGATGAATGTTCAAGATACACTGGCTGTGTCTTGCAACAGCCATACTCTCTTGGGTGGGACGGAAGGCTCCATCTTTGTTTGAGGCTAAGAGCAGCTTTATACTTAAGGGCCATATTTGCTGATTACAGAAAATTTAATCATCCAGGTCCAAAGGAGGAGGTGAAGACAAAGGGTGAGGCCAGCCTACCCTCAGCCTAAATAGATGTTTCTGCCACTCAACAAACGCCCTACATTGTCTCCATAACAACTCGCCTACATTACTTTTGAACCAGGAGAAGAAAGCTGCTATGCCAACAACTAATAAGGCCACTCTCTTGTAGGGAAAATTTGGAAAGGAAGGAGGAATTGGAGAGAATTAAGATCCATTTCCTTTCTTTCCAGAATCTATAAGCAAGGCCTCTGGGGGAACTAGTCAGTACCACATTCTGGTTGGTGTTTTAAAAAGACCCAAGGCATACATTGCACGCAGCAAATAAGAGGGGTATACAATAATAGGTATATTGTACATGAATAAGATATCTAGTATGGTATCAGAATCCCAACAGAAAACAGATGGCAATGCCAAATGAAGACACTGAGGAGAGTTTAATGAGGGTACTATGTATAATGGTGTGGGCAGAGTCAAGGAAAACCAATAAGGAGTAGTGAAACACCCTGGGTATGACAACTATGAGAGTTGTTACCACCCCTGGCTCCCAAAGAGGAAAAGTGAGGGAGCTGATAATGGAACCCAGCAGCAGCTAGACCTGAGAAAGGGCCACCCCAGAGAAACCATGGCCTTTAGGAGAGGAAGGAAGTCATTCTCAACCCACAGAACAGCAGGGATGAAGGGAACTGGGGGAATGACCATCCAACCTCACCCTCCTGACTGTCCTCTCAGACATGCCTCCACTGGCCAGTCCCAACTGATCTAGTCTACAGGGTTCAGCCTCATAGTGGTCAAAGCAGAGTGAGAAGAATGGAAAGGGGATCCGAAGGGGCAAAGAGAGGAATATCTATCTCCATATCTTTATTGATATCTATTTCACTTACACCATGGCAACTTTCCACGCATTCCTCCATAGTATGTAGTTTTTTTTTAACCCTTCCACTTCTGTGTGAGATCTTCTCACCCTCTCTAAGCGTTAATCTACATTTCCCTTAATTTGCAGTTACACAATTAGAATGTGCGATGCAAAAGTGGCATTTTCCTATTTCCCACCATCCACATCCCAGCATAGACATGGACAAAACCTTCCTTAAGACTATAATCATAAAAGAAAAATTAGGGCAATGATAGAATTGTTAACCACCCCAAAACCCTCAAAGGGCAACGGAAATCTGTGCTTTAACAATATATGAAGGACAGAATTCAGGTATCTTTTCTTTTCCTTCTTTTTTTTTTTTTTGGTAGACTAGATCTTGCTGTGTTGCCCAGGCTAGCCTTGAACTCCTGCCTTCAAGCAATTCTCCCACTTTGGCATCCCAAAGTGCTGGAATTACAGGCATGAGACATCATACCTGGTGAGGTATCATTTAAAGCACACCTGAAACAAAAACCACCCCTACACTAAGAAGACATTAAAACAATGGCTGAAACAACAGCTTTGCCTGTGACTATAGCAATGACCTCCAATTTGCCTGCCTCCGCCTTGGGAACAGCTCTCAGTAGCTCCTAGTCTTTGACTCCAGGGGAAGTCCAAAGCCTCCTATAGAAACTTGACCTAGGAGTCTGGTTTCTGCAACCTATTAAATAGAGCATGACAGAGCAGGAATAACAGGAAGAAATTAAGGAGTAATTTAGAAATACGGTGTGAGGAGAGGCTCTAACAAAACGAGAGCTGTTATGTCATAAAAGGACTGCAAATGGAAGTAGGACAGCTGTCATTTTCGAGATGTTTGCTGACAGAATCTTCAAAGCACAGCTTCCTTTTCTGATGCCCACCATTTTGAAAGGAAGCATGTGTGTGGCTCAGCAGGTCAGACCAGTATTTCTTACACTTTATCTCTGCCAGACCGTGGCACGAGGAGATGTTTTATGAGGGAATTCAATTTGCCACCATCTTTCACATTAGCCCCACAACTAAGGAAGGAGTCCCTCCATCCCATCCCACCCCTCCCCTGCCAAACACTGTGCATGTCCCTAAAGACCTTAAAACCAATCAAGCCCAATAGGCATCTATCCCCACATTTAATTCCTGACTGTTAAAATTCAAGCTTTCTGAAACAGTTTTCAAAGCTATTGAAGCTATTAATAGTGCAATTTTGATGAGCTAGTTCAAAGTCAGCACTAATGACCTGTTGATGATTTTAATGGTTCTTGCAATAAGTACTGTGAATGACCTATTGTTAAAATACAAAATGACTGCCTTTTACATTAATCCATTAGCTCTTCTTTTCTCATAATTTTTTCCAGACTAAAATATTTTCTTCCTTTCAATGTGAAGAGTTTATAGATAAAGAAAACTGAGGTAAACAAAAAGAATACATTTTACCAACTGACAATCAGAAGAGGCAAAAGCAAGAGGCAAGAATAAGCAAGATTCTGAGTTAAAGGCCAAGTACTGTTTGTATGAAGCAGTGGTTGGTTTAGAGAAAAAATAAATTCAGCAGGGACATACTCAGACCAAAGAGAGGGAAGAGGAGAGGCACAAATTTAGAAGGCAAAAATGAGAAGGTGGTGGAGATGGATAAAATGACCAGGCCAGGAATGACCAGCATCCAGCATCTTTAAAAAGCAACCTCGGCACAATTGCAAAAAGTAATATCCAATCCCAGTTTGCACATGTCACTTTCAGGTTCATCTCTCTTTTTCTGTACCTTGCTGAATCCGAGTTACTGACTGAACTTCCCAGTTGCACACCCATAAGCTGCCATACACACCTAAACAATATACATTTCTTTCCTCCCCAGAGCAGAAGCAGTTACTCCTCTAGCTAGTTTTGTCTTCTCCAGTTGACATCATATACTCAGAGACCACCTTGTACATTGACCCTCCTGCTCCAACTCCTCCTCTCAGCACCATCCTTCCCCATGGGTGGAACCTGGATGGGAGTTGGGAAGGATGTCCACTCAAGACAGAAGAAGGAGCAGAGAGAGTCTACAAATGAGCAAAGTCAAGGACTTTACCGCCTGCCTGGTTCTGTCTGAATTTTTAAAAAGACAAACTTGTATAGAAGGCATTTAAGGAGATGTAAATATGTATGGAAATTCAGGGACAAGGATACATGGCTTTGAGCATTTGGGTGAAAGATAAAATTAGACAAATAATAACAACTCCTTAAGAGTTGAGACCACCAAGCATCCTGACAGAGAATATTGAAAATGTTTCCTGAAAGAAATCATAAACTGGCAGAAAGGCAAGATATGTTCGTGATACAAGAGTTCCATTATTTAGACATGCTAGAAGTTTAATTCTTTATAAACAGGGCATCTGATTTTTCCTTCTAACAGCAGCATTTCCCAGGAGGTTAAGAAATCTTTGGGAAGAGCTGCTGTCAGGGGTTTAATTTTCCACCTCAAGGAAGCCCCAGTAAAGGGCTAGAAATGTGTTTTTCTGTAAAGTGACAGATAGTAAATATTTTACACTTTGTGGGCCATATGGTCTCTGCCTCTGTCACAGCTATTCAACTTTGTCCTTGTAGTGCAAAAGCAGCCATAGATAGTACATAAACAAATGGATGTGGCTATGTTCCAATAAAACTTTATTTATAAAGGCAAATCACAGACCAGATTTGGCCTGCATGCTGTAGTTTCAAAACCCGTGCCATAGACAGTTACATGGAATTAATGATATTCCAGTGAAAAAGTGACCATATCCTACTAGTGCTTATACTAGCAAAGAATGGGGACTCTGTGGAGAGTAAGACATGTAATTTAGTAAAATAACTTGTGGAAGAAAATAGAAAGTTGAAAATAATGAATTTGAGTCTCTGGATTTATCTATAAAGGCAATGTGATTTAAAAGAAATGCACTGCTTTAAATGATTTCACTCTGGCTGTATAATAGCTAACATTCTAATGCAGAAGATGTTTAAAGAAGATAATATGGTTATCCAGAAAATTCTGTGATGAAATAAAATTATATAACAAAATACATACACGATAAGGATGTATTCATAATACATAAAAACAGGACAGTTATAAAAATATAAGGATAAACTTGTAAGAAAAGTGGCTAAAGCATAGGGGGAAAAAACAGTCAAAGACTTCTCAAAGCTATGTTCAAAAGAAAATGATCCAGGAAGTGATAGAAACAGTTTTGTGTGAAGATGGAAAGTTAAAAGAGGACAGAGAGAAGGCAGAGGTACTCAACTTTGATCTTGCTTTTCATCTCTTCCACAAAGGAGAGTGATCTTCAAACTGAAAAGAGGAAGGCAAACATGGGTAAGATGAAACTGAAACCCTATATGGGAAAAGAAATAGTAAAGGAATGGTCAGTCACTTAAAGAAGTACATCAGGTACTGTCTCAGGACAATGACAATAACTTAACAACAAGCACGAACGTTTATTGAGTTCTTCAGATGTGCCAGACATGTACTATAAACACTTAACATGCATTAACTATTTAGTATCCACAACAACAATAGTATGTATTTTCATTTTTTCGCATTTTATGACTGAGCAACTAAAAGACTAAGAAACCTGTCCAAGCTCCCAATTTGTAAGTATAGAGCTAGGTCTTAAACTCAAGTCTATCTAGCACGTCTTGCTTTTAAAGATGCTTAAATAGCCTGAAGATGTTTTTCAAGAATCACTATCAGTAATCCTTAGAAAATCATGCAGAATAAAAAGGTACCTGAAATGGGAGACTGGCATATGTGGTCATTTTTAAAACAAACAAAAAATGGTGAAGTTCACAAAATATGACCAGTTCTAACTAGCAAAGATTCACAGAACATCTCTAAAACAAGATTATTAAACAAATGGTGTGGTTGCTTTAAGAAAAATATGAAGATATAACCAGGAATCAGCATACATGTACCATTGGTCCATTTCTGTCTCACCATTGCCCAACTGCCAAGAATAATAGGGTCTTAACAACATAGTCTCAGTCCAGCTCTAACCTTGAGTCTAAGAAAGCCAAGCCCCACGTTATGTGCAGGAAGCATTCTCACAATGGGAAACAGTCTTCTATCATAATCCTGTGTTACTATCTTGGCCTAAACAAAGTCCTAAATGTCCAGTGGAACTGCAAGCTCTACATCCTGTCACCTGTGAGCAATAGGCTGCCTCAACAGCCTGCCTGGGTCCCATTTCCAAAGTCCACATCAGTGGTTTGAATCTGAGTGTGGCCATTTATAAGCAGTCATGAAACCTAGAGAAAACTACTTAACTTCTTTGATGATCAATTTCTTCATCTGCAAATTAAAAACACCCTAGATAATGCTGGGTTGTTGTAATGGTTTGTTGTGATAGTTAGTGAGAAAACACATACTAAAGCATTCTGAACACCACAATATGCTAAACAAATATAAATTATTACAAGTTATTATTAATCTTTTTAAAAATTTTATTTTAGGTTCAGAGGATACATGTGCAGGTTTGTTACATGGGTATATTGTGTGATGGTGAAGTTTGGCTTCTACTGAACCCATCACCCAAATGGTGAATACAGTACTTCATAGTTTTTCAAAGTCTGCCCCCTCCCTTGCTCCCCTCTTTAGGTGTCCCCAGAATCTTATAATCACCTTTGCTGATAGGATTACTAGACTGGAGATTCTGAGAAATGTTGTAAATATATGGGATCTTTATTTCAATGGAGCATTAGACAAATTTTCCATGAGATCTTTGAGACTATGACAGAGAATGGTGGGCAGAATAATGGTAGCATCGAAGAAGCTCACAGCTGGATGACAGGAATGTAGCTTAGAGGGAGACTTTGGGGAACTGGTCCAGACACAACGAGGCAACAGCAGCATTCACCTGCCCCTGGTCTTGAGCCAATAAGAATCAGACCGTCTGACTTTGCGGGGCCTTCCTACTGCCCCGTGTTTTTAAACTGACGTGTTTAAAAACAGCCTTTGGTTTGTCTACATTTGTATTGATGTATCAGTAATTTATAATTTATACTCGGCCACTTTCACAAAATATGTAAAGCAGCTAGCATGTTTATTAATGATTTGGATGAAGGCAGAGGGACCTGCTTATAAGAGGATAACATCAATCCCTGAGTGACAGACTGTGGACCCAAAATAGACCTTGGCAAGCCAAATCAAACAACATGAAGTACAACAGTGATAACCACCAGGTCCAGAACTTGGGTCCAAACAACAACAACAAAACACATCTATGCAATAACAGAATGAAGAAGTCACTTTGAAGTGGCATGTATGTTAAAGACTTAAAGCTCTGAGATGGTAACTTAACATCAATAAAAAGTTCAATGTGGTTCTCAAAAAAATTGCAGTCTATCTTAGACCACAATAATAGACATAAATACTTAGAATGAAAGAAATCCTTTTTCTGATATAGCTTACAAAGGGACAGATCACACGTGGAATACTGTGTTCAGTTCTGGGCATTACCTAGAAACACTTGTGGTTATATAGAGGTGGTTTGACCAGAAAAAAAAATTAAGCTAAAAATTTAAAATTATGAGCTGGGCTCGGTGGCTCAGCCTGTAATCCCGCACCTTGGGAGGCTGAGGTGAGTGGATTGCCTGAGCCCGCGGGTTCAAGACCCGCCTGGGCAAGCAAGACCTCATCTCTACAATAAATCAAAAAATCAGCCGGGTGTGGTAGCGCGCACCTGTAGTTCCAGCTACTTGGAAGGCTGAGGC
>CAUYQG010008419.1:0-17284 GCA_963574415.1 Tarsius wallacei | reverse complement strand
AAAAGCTGCACTAAAATATGCTCTTACATAGAATTTAACAAAAGTGAATTTGTGAGCATATTAGTCCTAAATAAACTGTCTTTTCTTTTCTGAAAGGCAAACAGGCCGGGCACGGTGGCTCAGCCTGTAATCCCAGCACTTGGGGAGGCCAAGACAGTGGATTGCCTGAGCCCGCGGGTTCGAGACCCACCTGGGCAACTTGGCGAGACCTCATCTCTCAATAAGTCAAAAATGAGTAAACTCTGACTCAGCCTAGTGTTCGGCATACAGAGTTTAGGGTGTTTGTTGACTGAACAAATGATGTCTGCCTGTAACCTCCAAAATGATATCTCCTAATAACTGGCACCCCTTCGGACAGGAGAGAGAAAAAATACTCGGGTTGGGTTTTGAATGACCTTATCCAGCAAGCTCTGCAATTATTTCCCCTTCAAATTTACGCTATATTGAGAGAGTCAAAAAGACAGTTTTAGGGTGGTATAAAGTATATTAAAAATAGTATGAGTATGTTAGAATGGAGAACAATGGCTAGATGCCTGTGTACCATACTAAATGAATTTTCACTGGGGGTGAGGTAGTCAGAAAGTTAACAGCTGCAGGAGTGATGATCAGTGGCAACAGGTACTGGGTTTCTGTGTTGGAGGCAATAGAGCACGGTGCAGTCTGTAGCTAAATGATGAGGGTGTGTGTCTTAGCTGAAGGGTCAGAGGCTCCTCATTTGGTGCTGATTGTTGCCATATGGGAATCCAGGGGCAGAACTGCCAGAATTTTTCTTGTCTTTTTATTTTGAGTTGGAATCTCACTCCGTTGCCCAGGCTGGAGTGCAGTGGCACACTCACGGCCACCCCAGCATTGACCTGCTGGGTTCTGACGATCCTTCTGTCTCAGCCTTCCAAGTAGCTGGAACGACAGGTGTGCTACCACGCCCGGCTGATTTTGTTATTTATTGTAGAGATGAGGTCTTGCCCAATTGCCTGGGCTGGTCTCGAACCCGCGGGCTCAGGCAATCCACTCGCCTTGGCCTCCCAAAGTGCTAGGATGACAGGCTGAGCCACCGAGCCCGACCATGCACTGCCAGATTTTATGAGTTTTCTCAAGAAACTGAGATTCTAGGGGTTTGGCTGAAATTTGCTGACATATAAATATTGGCAAGTAATGTAAATTAAAACAACCAAGATTGTGGGCCGGGTTCATTTCACAGGGCCTACAGGTGCATGCCACTACGCCCGGCTAATTTTTTTTTGGAGTCAGAGTCTCACTCTATCGCCCAGGCTGGAGTGCAGCAGCCTTGACCTGCTGGGCTTAGATGATCCTTCCACCTCAGCCTTCCAAGTAGCTGGAATGACAGGTGTGCGCCCCCACACCCAGCTAATTTTTAAATTTATTCTGGAGATGTGTTTTTGCCAAGTTGCCCAGACTAGTCTTGAACCCTTGGGCTCAGGTAATCCTCTTGCCTTGGCCTCCCAAAGTGTTGGGATTACAGGCATGAGCCACTGCACCTGGCTGGCTAATTAAAAAAAAAATTTTTTTTGTGGGGATGAGATCTCACTATGTTGCCCAGGCTGGTCTCGAACTCTGGGCTCAAGCAATCCTCCTGCCTTGGCCTCCCAAAGTTCTGGGATGACAGGTGTTAGCCACTGAGCCCGGCCTCCGGCTTTCAACCTTGAGCCAGGGAGTTAAAGGAATCCCATTTAGCTGTCATTGTGACACGTGGTTTTAAGTAGGTCTGCCCGCTGAAAGGTCCACCAGGGGAAGCCAGCCTCAGAATGATGGGCAGCCCTTTGAAGGGGTCTGTTTTTTGTTTTTTTTTTTTGCGTGGGAGTCTCACTCTGTCACCCAGGCTGGAGTGCAGTGGCATGATCACAGTTCACCACAGCCTCAACCTCCTGGGCTTAGGTGATCCTCCTGCCTAAGCCTCCTGAATAGCTGGGACTACAGGTACATGCCACCATGCCTGGCTAATTTTTTTTTCTCAAGTCGGAGTCTCACTCTTGTTGCCCAGACTGGAGTGCAGTGACATACGACCACCACAGCCTTGACCTGCTGGGCTCAGGCGATCCTTCTGCCTCAGCCTTCCTGTAGTTGGAACTGCAGGTGTGCGCCACCACTCCGGCTAATTTTTTGACTTATTGTAGAGATGAGGTCTTGCCAAGTTGACCAGGTTGGTCTCAAACCTATGAGCTCAGGCAATCTCCCACCTCTGCCTCCCAAAGTGCTGGGATTATATGCATAGCCACCATGCCCAGCCTAATTTTTTGATTCTTTTTTTTTTTTTTGTAGTGACAAGGTCTTGCTGTGTTGCCTAGGCTGGTCTCAAACTCCTGAGCTCAAGCATTTCTCTCGCCTTGGGTGCCCAAAGTTCTGGGATTACAAGCATGTGCCACTACCCCTGGCCAGGTCTGCTTTTCTGAAGGCTATTAGAAAATATCCTTCAAATGCAGTTACTTGCATCTCCCAATCAAGGTCAGATGTTATGTTTAGATTCCTTTGCTGGTCCCCATTGTTTTCCAGATAATGTCTAGTCTCCTTCGCAGGAAAATAACAGGGCCTACAGCCTGGTCTGTGCTGACATCTCCAGCCTTATCCCTTTCTGTCCCTTCACTTCCTGTGTTTCATCCATACCAGTCCACATGCTGTTCCTGTAACTTGGCATGCTCTTTCCTGCCTCCTTTTGTGGCTTTGCACAGTTTTAAGCAGCATCTCCTCTAGGGAGTCCTCCTTGATTCTACTTTTCTTCCAGCACAGCACTCATTAGCTCTTGTACATGCCATCTCCCCCGCAGATTGGGCGCTCCTTGGTGGCGTGCCATCCTTTTCACAGCTGTATTCCAGTGCTTTGTGTGGTTCTTGGAATCCGTAAGCAATAACTGACATTTCTAGATCCCTGCCAGTGGGCTCTTCCAGGCTTGGCTCTTGGAATCCCCACAGCAGCCTTCGGATGTCAGGGCTGTTCTTTTCATCTGGGTTGCATAGGTGAGAAGAGTCCTGCCAAGGACACTTAGCTCACAAGTCCGGTAGGATTTGAACCCCGGCCGTCTCACTCCAGAAGCTACATTTTAACAAGCCACGGTCTTTCAGAACGTACATAAAGACATCTGATGAAGGACAGGGAAAGGATGAAAAGAAACACATCAGTATCACAGAGGAGGAGGCTTATCTCTTCATTTGCCATGGCCGGCAGGTGTGCATCCAGCTCTGTATTATAGTGGTGTCACTTAGATGTGTAGTTATTTAGATGTCAGGTGAAGAAACGGGGAGAGCAACATGACGGTCCTATTTGGCACCATTTAGACGTGAAATTGAACTGCAAAAACTCCTTATGTGCTCAGGACTGGCAGCAACGCCCATGTCTTAATGGAGCAAAGAAGGTTCCTGCATCTGGCAGGCTTAGAGATTCCAGACTCTAATGGTGGAAGAAGCATTACGGGCAGCGAAAGGAAAGTGAGACACAGCAAACACAAGTGAGGTACTGAAATAACTGGATTGATTACAGCTTGACGTTTGCCTTATATCTGAACCCAGCTTGGATGGTATGGCTGCACCTGATTGGCCATAACTCGGTGATTGAGTAGGCTCGTCTGTTAGGCTACAGTTCACTGTGTGAAAGTTTAGCTTTGGGCTAAACTTTATTGAACAAGACGCATTGTGCACTTGCAGTCCAGAGCAGGTAACAGGGTGGCCTTCAAGCAAGCAGTGTCTGCCTGGGGGTGGGGTCAGAGGTGAAGGGGACAAGAGTGAATGGTGAGAAGATGGCAGATTAGACATTCGTAGACGTTGGGCCTAAACCCATTTGTTTTTATGCAGCAAGTTGTGTGATCTGGTTGTCTGGTCCCTGGGGAAGAAAGCGGCCCAGGGATGTCCATCCAACGGATGGGTCTGTTTCTTGGAAGGTGAGTGTGAATTGCCGGGGTCAGGTGGCTCACGCCTGCAATCCCAGCACTTTGGCCAAGCGAGGCTGAGGTGGGTTTGCTTGAGGCCAGGAGTTTGAGAAACTGACGCTGACCCCGTTATGAGCTGGTTCTGATGGAGGACATGAGATAATGTGGTATGGTGGGTTAAGTGGGTGGACCTGGAACCTGCCACGGCCTGTCTCTCACCAGCTGTGAAACCTCAGGCGAATTACTTTTACCCATTTCTCCATTTCCTCATTGGTGATGATGCAGATAACCTTGCCTGGCGGATGGCCTCACGTGAAGATTGGCGAGTTAACCCTTGCTAGGCACTTAAGCTGGCTTGGCACGTAATAAACACTCATTCAGTGACGGCTATTGCCACAATGATGATGATCTTGGGTAGTTACTGTGTGGCAAGGATTGGAGTCCGCCATTGAATCAGGAACTGTCCAGTGTTGGAGGCACAGGCCTCCTCTCCGGCAGCCCTTATCAGTTTTGTGTTTTTGTGTGTTTTATAAGAGGTGGGGATCCTGGGCCCCAGCTGAGTACAGAGCAGTGGAGTGACTGTCCTACCGGGGAAGCAGGAGAGGGCACCAGCCAGTGGCAGGAGTTTGCGACACTCCAGGCCCCGTGTAGCGGGCCGCAGCAGACGAGTCTTCTGGATTTTTCTTTGGCTCCGACAGTTGGGTATGCAGCCTCTGCTTGTGGCTGTGGGCTAAAGCAAACGCGAATGGAATTTGGAAAGAGAGGGCCTTTCAAGTTCAGGCTCAGCCTTGAGCTGTGTGAACTTGAACCAGTCACAGCTTCTCTGAGTCTCAAGTCCCTCCTCTGTAAAGTTAGCTAATACTTCGGTGGTGAGGTCATCATTGTTATTATCTCAAGTAGGAGATTGTATGTGAAAGGGCTTGGTAAAAGGCAAGTCCCCTAATTTGTTTAAATCCATTTTTTCCCCCAAAAAAGATGGCTCATAAAAGAATGTAAATTTAATCAGTTTGTGTGTGATTCCATCCATGTCCCCTCGATGTTGTCTCTTCTAACGCTCAGAGATTTCCTTTGGTCTCCCATCGGTTTTGCTAATAGAGGACAAAGAAAGAAGAAAGAAAAAAGAAATCGGAGGAAAGATAGGATGACCAAAGCTCGATTATCCAGATTTGGGCTCTGAAGACTGGTTCTAGCTTGTCCAGGACCTGCTAGGATATACTTAGCAGACATGCCTCTCCCACAAAACAATTTGAACCAAATGCTGGAAATTCTAGACTTCTCAGCAGTTCATCATACAAAAAAAAAGTAAAAAGAAACTTTTTTTTTTGAGCCTGGTTCTCACTCTGTTGCCCAGGCTAGAGTGCAGTGGCAAGATCACAGCTCACCGTAGCCTCAACCTCCTGGGCTTAGGTGATCCTTCCACCTCAGCCTCCTAAAGTGCTGGGATTATAGGTGTAAGCCATTGCACCCAGCTAGAAACTTCTGTTTCATCTTCTTGTGAAAGAAAATGGGATTTGGGCACTCCAGACTTATGATGCCAAGGGAAAAGTTGAGCTTGGGAATTGTCACAAAAAAACTGCCTTTCTTTTTCTCCTAGACAGATGACTGCCTAGACAGGTGGCTGCCTGGACAGAGGGCTACTTGAGAGACCCCAGATGGTTTTCCTCACAAATTGCTCACCAGGAAATTCTTTTTTTTTTTTTTTTTTGTGAGTCGGAGTCTCACTCCGTTGCCTTGTCTGCAGTGCAGTGGCATGCTCACGGCCACTGCAGCCTTGACCCGCTGGGCTCAAGCAATCCTTCCGCCTCAGCCTTCCAAGTACTGCAGGCACGCACCGCACCACCACCCCCGGCTAATTTTTTGATTTATTGTAGACACCAGGTCTCGCCAAGTTGCCCAGGCTGCTCTCGAACCCCTGGGCTCAGGCGATCCTCTCACTTCTACCTCCCAAATTGCTGGGATGACAGGTGTGAGCCACCGTACACATCCCCCTTTGGACAAGCCGTAAAGCAGAACCTGGCTGGATCTTTTCTCCTGTGAGAGACTGACATCCCCGTCAGTTCTTCCACCCCTCTTTCGCTAAGCACAGATCAGAAGCCTTCTTGAGAATGTAAAATGCCTGCCTCGTTGTGTCTTTTACCTTTTTATCTGTTTTTTCTCCTTCCCCTCCTGTTTGCTTTTCCCCTTTCAAGTACTGAAGTCTTCAGATTTCTCTCTGGAAAACGTTTACATTCTTGTGCACCACCCCCATCTCATTATTTGAGTTTTGTGAGTGGTCATGTTTCCAGACAATAACATGGAGGGAAATGAATACTGAATTTTTGAGATAAAATACTTTTTATTTTTAAATAATACTCATTTGAAAGGATAAAATGAGCAGCATGATTCCATATTTAACAGTATGGGCTGGGCATGGTGGCTCACGCCTTAACCCCAGCACTTTGGGAGGCTGAAGTGAGAGGATTGCCTGAGCCCACGGGTTCGAGACCAGCCCGGGCAACTGAGACCTCCTCTCTACAATCAATCAACAAATTAGCCGGGCATGGTGGCGCGTGCCTGTAGTTCCAGCTACTTGGAAGACTGAGGTGGAAGGATCGCCTGAGCCCAGCCGGTCGAGGCTGTGGTGGCCGGGAGCGTGCCACTGCACTCCCACCTGGGTGACGGAGTGAGATTCCAACTCAGAAAAATCCCCAAAAAACGGTGGCTGTTTTAGAGTCGATCATTCTTCAGACACGTAGTTCTTGAGTGCCTATTATGCCAATCACTGGGCACCGGGGATACCACGGCATGGAAGGCAAAGTCCTGCCTCACACTCTTTACTGCTAAGTAGTCCTTTCGACATGAAACAAACCCACCAAAAAGGTTTACAAACGCCATGGGACCAGTGCCATGAAAAAGAGCTGAGTGTATTGAAAGGGTGATGGGGAAATACAGCTTAGATTGGAGGTCAGGGAAGGCCTCTCTGAGAAGGGGCATTTACAGAGACCTGGAAGATAAGATCCCAGGCAGACGTAAAAGCAGGTCCCAGGGTCCTGAGCAGCGAGGTGCAGGTGAGGAGGGAGGTGCTGGCCTTAGGTGCTGGCCTTAGGGGCCTTGTTAAAGATTTTGGATTTTATCCTAAGGGGACTGCTCTTTTTTTAAAGTTGGGGTCTCACTCTGTTGCCCAGTGCAGTGGCATGGTCATGGCTCACCACAGCCTCGACCTCCTGGGCTCAGGCGATCCCTTCCACCTCAGCCTCCTGAGTAGCTGGGACTATAGGTGTGCGCCACCTCACCCAGCTAATTTTTTTTTTTTTTTTTAGATACAGGTCTCGCTATGTTGCTTAGGCTCCTGGTCTTAGGTTCCCCCTGCCTCAGCCTCACAAAGTGCTGGGATTATAGGCGTGGCTCATGTGTCCGACTGGGACTGCTTTTTAAAACGCTGCTAGAATTGGTCATGATAAGTGAGTCTGATCAGGCGTTATCCTCTTGATTCAGGCTGCTCTTCTTATAGGTAGAGTTTACTAATCCAGAACCATCGCCTGTCCCAAATTAAGTGATGCTTAGGGCCATTTAAAAATATGAGCCTGCGTTGTCCTTTAGAAAAGGAGAAATTGATATGAAGGCACACCATATCCGCCTTCTCAGGAAGACGGGTCAGAAAATGAAGGGATCTGTTTTATTGCATACACTGGGTGACTCAGAAGCTAAATCCTCACTCAATGTTGGCCGAAATGAGAGCTGCCTACGCTTGCCTGGATAAAATGGCCCAGTGGCTGGATGGAGAGAAGGTCTGAACCTCGGAGCGAGGGGCCTTCATTTTCTAAAAGCCAGCTCTCTGGTAAACAGATGATGGGAAAGGCAGAAAGGAAGGTTAGGAGGTCAGGATCTCTGTACTGGTTTCCACATCCTGCTGCATTCCAGCAGTTTTGTCTGATAAAGTCATGGCATGTAAACGCCGGAAGAGAACTCAAGGATCAGCTCATCCACCCTTCATTTTATGGGGTCAGGGTGCTAATGGGGAATGGACTGTGACAGTGGCACCATGCCAGCTACTCTCAAGGGGGAGCATTTTCAGTGTGGTGAGGGCTGATCGGAAACCGTAGCTGGCAGGGCTCGGTGGCTCAGCCTGTAATCCCAGCACTTTGGGAGGCCAAGGCGAGTGGATTGCCTGAGCCCGCGGGTTCAAGACCCGCCCGGGCAACTTGAGGAGACCTCATCTCTACAATAAATCAAAAACTAGCTGGGCGTGGTAGCACGTGCCTGTAGTTCCAACTACTTGGAAGGCTGAGGTGGAAGGATTGCTTGAGCCCAGCAGGTCAAGGCTGCGGTGGCCAGGAGCGTGCCACTGCACTCCAGTCTGGGTGACAGAGTGAGACTCCAACTCAGAAAAATCCAAAACAACAACAACAACAACAAAAAACCATAGCTGCTAAAAACTGCATCAGATTTAAAGATTTAGGGCCCAAGAAGTGTGCCCTGAAGGATCTGACCTATATCCTGGGTTCAGCCTTAAGGAGACATCCAGGTGTTCACAAGATGTTCCTCAGTTAGATTCCAGGAGTCAAGGGCCTTCTGCAAGGGAGGCCAAAGCCCAGTTGTTGGCACTGGGAGTCTGGAGATGTTACTGCCATTTTGCTTCTGGGAGGCTTGGAATTCCCATCCAGGAAGATCTTTTTTTTTTTAAATCAGGGTCTCACTCTGTTGCCCAGGCTGGAGTTCAGCGGCACGTTCACGGCCACTGCAGCCTCGACCTGCTGGGCTCAGGCAATCCTTCCACCTCAGCCTTCCAAGGAGCTGGCACCACAGGCACGCGCCACAACACCTGGCTAATTTTTTGATTTATTGTAGAGACGAGGTCTCTCACCAAGTTGCCCAGGCTGGTCTCAAACCTGTGGGCTTAGGCAGTCTTCTCATCTCAGCCTCCCAAAGTGTTGGGATTACAGGCTTGAGCCACCGTGCCCGATCTAAACCCGCACTTTATAATGTTTTTATTGCTTTACACATTTTTTCAAGTTAAAAAGTAATCCAATCTTATTGTAAAAACAAGTATATTATAGAGATGTGTAACTGAACAACTTAGTGTGTAGTGTTCCAGTTTTCTTCTATGCATATAATACAATGTATGTCAATTATTAACATATATATTTTTGAATTGGAGTCTCACTCTTTGTCACCCAGGCGGCATGCTCATGGCCACCGCAGCCTCTACCTGCTGGGCTCAGGCGATCCTTCAGCCTCAGCCTTCCAAGTAGCTGGAACTATAGACACATGCCGCCACGCCCCGCTAGTTTCTGTGATTTATTGTAGAGACGAGGTCTCACCAAGTTTCCCAGGCTGGAATTGAACCCCCGGGCTCAGGCAATCCTCTTGCTTCGGCTTCCGAAAGTGCTGGGATTACAGGCTGAGCCACCACACCTGGCCAATTATTATTTTTAAGAACAGGATGTTATTGTACATAATGTTTTCTAAATGTGTGTGTTTTTAAAAGTAATTGGTAATACTTATTTCAAGGAAGCAACAAGGTTCGATGAGAAGAACATTGCATCCATTCAGGGTTTGTGCCCTGGCTCAGTAACATATTGGTTAGATGACTAGTATAGAACAATATACTAGTTGGGGGATCGTGGGTAAGTCACAGATCTTTCTAGGCCTCAGTTTCTTGGTCTCTAAAATGGGGACTGATCATTTGTCCTCTTTGTTCACCAGGTTGTTTTGTAAGGATTCAGTGAGATCCTACATATATAGAAAAACACTCTTTGTATATGATGGCACATGACATACATATAAAAATTTTTATTATTTCAATTGACAGCTCAGCCCTCTTTTCTTTTTTGATGATTTGATCCACATCAGTGACTACTCCACCTGCTGATTGATTTCCTTGGAGACAGACAGTAACTAGCCTGCTCTTTCCTTTCTTTTTTCGTAGGTCACTCCTGGAAGCAAGGCTGCTACAGCTAATTTATGTATCGGAGACGTGATCACAGCCATCGATGGGGAAAATACCAGCAGTATGACGCACTTGGAAGCTCAGAACAAAATCAAGGGCTGCACAGACAACATGACTCTCACAGTGGCCAGGTGAGGCCTAGGGGAAACATATGTTCATTTCTGAGGGACTGAAGCTGCCTGTGGGCATGGGCTGTCTTCCCCATCTTGGAATTCCCCACCCCTAGCTTGGGGCCATGTATACTGCAGGACCACCAAAAGGTCTGTGGGACTGGAATTCTGGGTTGCTTCCTTCCCTCTAATTAGTGTGGGCTTCTTTCTCTAAGATGTCCGCATTTTTACTTGATCCAACACAACTAACCAGCATTCTGAGTAAGTAAAATCAGTCAAGTACTGTCAGGTAAGCTGCCATGAATAGTTCTTCCTGGGAACCGCTGAGAATCTCCTTAAGGGACTATTCCCTCTGTGCTATGCTGAGCCCTAAGTGCCAGGCGGGGAGGTTGCAATAACAGAAACACATCAGCCTCAGAGTGTGACTTCAGGCACACTGCAAGAAAGGACAGCTGGGGCAGAAAGGAGGAGCAAGGACTTTGCCTCAGGAGCTGTGATGAGGGTAGAATTTCCATTCTTCCTTCCTGTAACCCTGGAAGGGGTGCTGCTGCAAAGTCTTGATTTCAGGAGCGACTTGGTTCAAGTTTCAGTGGCTCCCTGCTTCTTTGGGCGAGGTTAGGTTTTTCTTTTTTTTTTTTTTGAGTTGGAGTCTCACTCAGTCGCCCAGACTGGAGTGCAGTGGCCGCTCCCGGCCACTGCAGCCTTGACCTGCTGGGCTCCGGCGATCCTTCCGCCTCAGCCTTCCGAGTAGCCAGAACTACAGGCGCGCGCTACCATGCCTGGCTAATTTTTTTGATTTATTGTAGAGATGAGGTCTCGCCAAGTTGCCCAGGCGGGTCTCGAACCCACGGGCGCAGGTAATCTACTCATCTCGGCCTCCCAAAGCGCGGGATTACAGGCTGAGCCACCGAGCCTGGCCAGCTATATTTTTTTAAATAGAGGCAGGGTCTCGCCAAGCTGTCTAGGCTGGTCTCGAACCCCTGGGCTTAGACATTCCTCTTACCTCCACCTCCCAAAGTGCTGGGATTACAGGTGTGAACCATTGCACCAGGCCTCCTCATCTTCATTTTTATCAGTCTAAATCCTCTCCTTCAAGCCCTAGTTTAAGACATTCATTGATTCATTGATTTTTTGGTTCATTTACCAACAAACAGAACAGGTACATCTTGTGTATGTCTGACTCTGTGCTAGATACTCTGATAAGGCAAAGATAAGTATACATATTCTCTACCAGCAAGAGAGGAAACAACCACACTCACGAAAATTGAGACTAGATTACAAAAAAAATCCACAAGCTCAAAAAAGGAGACATCACTTTCTTTTCCTTTTTTTTTTTTTTTGGAAGTGGTGTCTCACTCTGTTGTCCAGACTAGATCACAGTGGAACAATCACGGCTCATCACTGTCTCGACCTCCTGGGCTCAGGTGATCCTTCCACCTCAGCCTCCCGATAGCTGGGACTACAGGTGCATACCACCACGCCCAGATAATTTTTTATTTTTATTTTTGTAGAGTCAAGGTCTTGCTCTGTTGCTTAGGCTGGTCTCGAACTCCTGAGCTCAAGCGATCCTCCCACCTCTGTCTCCAAGAGTGTTGGGAATACAGGCACGAGCCACTGCGTCTGGCCAGAAGGCATTACTTTCATTTGGGCCAAACAGGGATCACAAATAAGTTGGTTAATTGGTCTGGATCAAGCACACTGAGCTGAACTAGAGAAGTTCATTCTGTCCTGAGTAGAGGTCAGGCAGGTGAGGCATGCTCAGGAATACATAGGAAGGTATGCAGTTGGTGTCAACTACCTGGAGTATAATGAGGGAGGGTGAGCTGGAGGAATTCTGAGTAGGTGGGGAAGCCCCTAACCTTAACCCTAACCCCTAACCCTCTGGCATGGACATCATCACATTGGGGCCTTTGGAAAATCACACTGGTGGCAAATAGGGGTGGGCTGATGGTGGGTACTAGTTCAGAGGCCAGTAGTCCAGACCAGAGGGGACATTTCCCCATCTGTTTTTAGTATGTATTAGTACTTAGCATGAATGAAACAACGGTGATGATAATCCATTGCAGGTCTGAACATAAAGTCTGGTCTCCTCTGGTGACGGAGGAAGGAAAGCGTCATCCGTACAAGATGAATTTAGCATCCGAACCCCAAGTAAGTGCCTGTTCCTCCTGGCCGCTGCCGTCACCACCCAGCACTCTGCCCCTGGTCACGCTTCCCATGAGCTGTTGTTCCTGCCCTGAGGCCTGGGGATTAGGCGCCAGGGAGAGCCCTCCTTGTCACCGCTGGGATCTGGCACGTGTTCAGTCCTTCCCGTAAGGGAACTGCAGGAGGAAAAGGCTGGAAAACCCCAGGATGGTGCTGCGGGCCGGGGCTGGGAGCCCGGGGTAGGAAGGCGGGAAGGGAAGCGGGGGAAGCCTTCCTGCGTGGGACAGGGTTGGCAGGAGCCAGGAGCGTAGTGAAGGAGCTCACTCTGATCATTGTGGATTTCAGATACAGACAAATCATGCCAGAGATGAACATTAGTTTAGGTCCCGAGGCCGCCTAGGGTCGAGAAGGAATAAGGGGATATTTTATTTATTTTTTAGATGAGAAAATATAGTTTATTTAGAAATAAATGAGAGAGAGAGAAAGTGGGGATTCATCTCCCCAAGGAAGGGAAGGGGAATAAGAGGAAATTTAATAATAAGCCCTGTCTTTTTCTTCTGTCCGGTTTCCATGAGCCCTGAGGTTGAGACCTCTGTTTTTGTTACAGTGAGACCTGTCCTGTCTCTCTCTTCTATCCGGTTTCCATGAACCCTTGAGGTCAAAATCTCTGTTTTTGTTACAGTGAGGCCTGTAGTGAGACTTTAAAATTACTAAAATAAAGTGGCAGTTAATATTGAAAAAGGTGGTAGGTCGTCCATGTATAATTTGGCAGCCAGATAGGACTTCCTGGGGCTGCAGACTGTTACAAGTTCTCATATTTGTAAATAAGTCTCTCAGTAGTTACGTTTCTTTCTTCCTTACTTGCATCTTCTAAATAATTTACCATGAATGGGTGTTCTTTTTGAAATAAGGAAGGCAAATTTAAAGAAGAATGTTTAGAACACCTTTTGTAAGACTCCTCACACCTAAGCATACTCCTTGTCACAAAGTATGCGTCTGTTGGGTATATTACTGAATTATTCATGATAAATTAAGAGGCAAATTGATAATGGCTTTTGAAATTTTTAGATTGGTTTGTGATTGTTACACATTTAGCCCTGGTTGAAGATTTGAAATTTATTTATTTTTTTCTAAATTTGGGATACTACTTAGTGTTTATGGTGAATCAAGATATAATCAAAAGATAACATACAGCTGGCTGTCTTTTATATGTAGAACAGAAACTTGTATGAAGTTGAACTTGTTACATTAGTGTGTGTTAATCGAATGGCTGGATGTGTCATATTTTTCAAATAGAATCTATTATAATTTCAGAAATGCAATCACACACATTTTTTTCCATTAAGTTAGTAAAAATCATTATTTAGAATCACAAAGTCACTTTAAGGATCATTTTACGTCTACCATTTCAAAACTGGCATGAACCTATTCTAAACAACTCCTCTCAGAAAAACTCATAAAATGGCACTCAGTCTCTAAACTGGCAGTTGTGCAAACTAATATAAAACATGCCACAGTTAATTTCAGTTTCCCTGGGAGTTCTCAGCCACTTTGTTCAATTTACTATAAATATTAAATTGTAATTGTTAGATCTTTACACGTTTTGTAACATAAGGAATGATTTCATTTTAATTTGGTCTATCTAAAATCCTAGTTTTTGCGTAAATAAGATAATCTTATAAGTTTCAGTTAAACTTTTTATTTGTATTATATTCAAATTTTCATCTTAAATTTATAGTCTAGTTACCTGTATTAATCTTTTGAAGGTAGCTCTCTTCACATTAAAAAAATTCTCAAATACCTTAAAATCTAACGAGTATATTTTTCTTGTGGTTCCAGTAATTCTTTACTCGTATGAAAAACTTTCCACCCCTCCTTTTTCAAAAAATCCTCCACTTCCAGCCATTCTAAAATAGAAGACAAGTGAGTAAGAGCAGAGTTCATCTATAATAAAAGGATCTGTTAGTTCATGTAAAGCAAACCAACACCCCAGCTTATCTGAGGTCAGCTTAGTTACACACCTCGTTTGTATTTCCTCATAATTGAGTTTCCTTGGAGACTGATAAATATAAAGCCCAAACAATTACATCATCTCTTCCCAGAGGCAAACCCTGAATCTGCCTGCCTTCTGGAAAGACCAGTATTCATATGAGAGTAGAGGTATTCCTTTTATGTACAAACCAGATACGTTCTTGAAGGATTCTCTGTAAAGTGAAATCAGAATTTTCGACCTGGATTTTTCCATGAACTTCCCTTCTAACTGGAAGTGTGTTTCTGTGGGGGGAGAATATGTGTGGGACAGTCCATCCAGAAAGAGATGGCAGACAAGCTCACCAAAGCAGGTATCAAAGCCGTGTTCTCAGGCCACTACCACAGGACTGCTGGGGGCACCTACCAGGACCTTGACATGGTAGTGTCATCTGCCATCAGATGCCAGCTGGGCAGAGACACCCATGGCTCCGGGTCGTGGTGGTCACCGCTAAGAAAACCATTCACCGATACTGTAGTTTAGATGAGCTGAGTGAGAAAGGAATAGAAGATGATCTCATGGATCCGATGAAGAAAACATGAAGGTTCTTTGTGATTGATTACCTTTCACTTCCACTCTTTTTTATTTTGCCAGTAACAGCAGCTGCACATAGGCCCTTGCTGAAATAGACCAGGCAGGTGTGTGAATGTGTATCTTACTGCATAAATCAGAGAACTGTGTCGAATCCTGAATTATATTCCAAATAGGACTGCATTCCCTCTAAAAAGGAGAGAGGGAGCCTGGAAATAATTTTTTAAGTGATAATAAACTATCTCTGCATAAGCACTTGAAAAAAAAAATATGTGTGGGGCATGGTGCTTGACACACTGACGGGTCACACCAGGCCCCTGTGAAGAAGGCTTTATTTTCTTCACTTTAAGGATGAAAAATGGACTCAAAGAGGTATCCCATGCTCATAGCCAAACAGGATGTTTCAGGGAAAAATGGAGCCAAGACCCAAAAATGAGGGCCCTTCCCTGGTGCTCTGTGTCCTGAGAGGCTCCTAGGAATTGCTGTGGAGATGGAACGAGGAAGAAAGGATAGTCATCCTCACTGCAGCAGATGTGGGCGAGAGTCCTGGGCTGCCCAACCATAATTCCGCTCCGTCTCCTGGACCACGGCCTTTAATGATGACATATGATTCTCTTGGGTGATGGAGCCATAAAATGTATTTAACCGTTCTTTGATTACTGCTGAGGTTTTTTTCTTAACTAGTTATACTTCTCCTTTTGTGAATTATCTGTACGGACTAATGGGGACAAAGTCAGCCAAACATAATTTATGCAATAAAACCTCACTGATTCTGAACTGTTGAAGAGGAAGTCCAGCTGAATAGTGCAAAAGAAATCTTAAACACAAAAGTATTTTCATGTTGTCTTATTATTTAGATTAGGTACTCAATAAAGCTGTTGGATTTCATGCATAACTTTTTTTTTTTTCAGTCGGAGTCTCTCTGTCGCCCAGACTGGCATGCAGTGGCATGCTCCCGGCCATCGTAGCCTTGACCTGCTGGGCTCCAGTGATCCTTCTGCCTCAGCCTTCCTAGTAGCCGGAACTACAGGCACGCGCTACCATGCCCGGCTAATTTTGGATTTATTGTAGAGATGAGATCTTGCCAAGTTGCCCGGATGGGTCGCGAACCTGTGGGCTCAGGCAATCCACTCGCCTCGGCCTCCCAAAGTGCCAGGATTACAGGCTGAGCCACCGAGCCCAGCCCATGCATAATGTTTTTAAGGAAAGCATGGCAGACTGGAAGATTTAAGAAGAGCAACAGAGGACAGGAACTCTTTTGAGCGCAGCTGTTCTGGGCCTGGGCGTTTAAGAAAGAACTCAGGTAGCTCATGCCTGTCATTCCAGCACTTTGGGAGGCAGATGGGAGAGGATTGCCTGAGCCCACGGGTTCGAGAACAGCCTGGGCAACTTGGCGAGACCTCATCGCTACAATAAACTAAAAAAAAAAAAAAAATTAGCCTGGCATGGTGGTACACGTCTGTGGTTCCAGCTACTTGGAAGGCTGGGGTGGAGGGATCGCCTGAGCCCAGCAGGTGGAGGCTGCAGTGGCCATGAGCATGCCATTGCACTCCAGCCTGAATGACAGAGTAAAACTCTGAACCCCCTTCTTCCCCCACCCCCCCAAAAGAAAACAAAGAACTGTGGTTTAGGAATATTTACTGGGAAAATATGAAACATGCTTAGTTAGGCAGGCTGCAGAGAGCAGGCATTGACCTGAAAGCCATTGATTGATCAGAACTACCATGCAGAAGGGACCTTGCTGACTGAGTCATTGAAAAGCTATGATTTTTTTAAAAGTGATTGGCAGTAGTGGGAAACTGTCAGGGGAGGGGGGTGGGATTGCCAGTTGAGGGAAACTGCTAGGGGAGGGAGGGGCATACCTCATCATCAAGGGTACCTGCATAACCCATGCTTGTATAACTAACCCTGAATGTGCCCCACATCTTTAAAATAACAAACAAAAGAAAAAAAAGTGGATTTATATAAACTGAAAAAAAAAATCAACTATTGATAATTTTTTTTGAATGTATTATATGTGGGAGTAAACCAAAGAATGACAAAAATAGAGTTAGTTAAATGCAATCACTGATAATTCCAATTTAGAATCTAGCCTGATGTGTATCTGCTCTTTCTTTTCAGTGTCTCTTCTATAACTATTTAACTTTGATACTAAGTGACTAAAAATGACTACCCAGAAGCAAATCAAAGTTTCAGAATTCACAGATGGAAAAGATCGTGATTCTACACAGCTCCTAAAACTTTTTTTCACAGTACTTAAAATGTACTTTTCTAAATTCTATTGAATAATAATAAAAAAAACTAAAGTCATTTACAGAAATAAAATCATTCAAATCTAGAGGTATTAAAACATGAAATAAGTTATTAGTAATATGTCTTTTTACTTGCAAATAGTAGTCCTCCAAAAAAAATGACAATCCTGAAACCAAATACTCCATATATAAAGGTTTGATTTTAGCGTAGTAATGTTATTACAAAAGAACAAGAGAAGTAACAAATTGCTGTATATCAAGGAATAATGGACTTTATCAAGAAAATCAAACACTTCTGTAGAATTCACAGAACTCTAAGCAACATATATATTTACTTACATCCTTTTAACTAATACCAATTTTAAAAGAGAGAAAACTAGAGACAATGAAGCTATGTATTTTTTCTAAGAAAAC
>CAUYQG010008417.1:0-14430 GCA_963574415.1 Tarsius wallacei | reverse complement strand
TTATCTAATGTATCCAATCAGTGCTCAAAAAGCACACTTTAGTCCTCTGCACAGGTAGCACTGAAGAGGAGAGAGAGGAAAGGAGGGAGGAAGGGAGGGAGGGAGGGAGGGATTGGGGAAGGGGGGAGGGGAAGGGGAAGGGGAGAAGAAAGGGGAAGGGGAGGGAAGGGGGAACAGGAGGGAAGGGATGATGGAAGAAATAAGGAGAGGAAGGGGGAGGGAGGGGGGAGGGAGCGATGGGGGGGCGAGGGGCAGAGGGGGGAGCGAGGGGACCGCCAGAGAGAAAGAGAGAGAGACTGGGAGGGAGGGAAAGAGGAGGAGGGAGAGGGAGGGAGAATCAGAAAGGAAGAGAAGGCGCAAGGCTAGGTGGTGTCTGGTGAACGATGCTGAATAATGCATTCCGCCTTCCGGCTGACTGGGATTTGGTCGTTCCCTAGCACCAGTGCAGATGGAAACTTTGATGTTCTCTCTGAACTTTGCTAGTAGTTCTTTCATATTATCCTTAGCCCTAAAGCTAATTTTAAGGGCATAGATTCAGTTGCCGTCGCACATGGAGAGGTTTTGTTGGATATGGTGATTTTGGTACAGTGATGCTACATCACTGGACACTTGCAGGCAAAGTGAAACTCAAGATGAGGGCTGGAACACGTTGGTCGGGCCAGAAATGCCTCCTAACCTCTTCTGGACCAGCCTCTTTCCCCAACCCCACCTGGACTCTTCAGCAGAAGAGTCTTGCAATAATTTTAACTTAGGAATTAAAAGTCTTGCTGAAAACCTTCAATTTCTCAACCAACTCATCTTTGACAAAACCTCCAACAACAACCTCTGGGGAGAAGAGAACCTATTCAGTAAATGGTGCTGGGAAAACTGGCTGACTGCATGCAGAAGATTGAAACAGGACCCCTACCTCTAACCATGCACAAAAATCAACTCTAAATGGATCAAAGACCTAAATGTAAAACCTCAAACTATAAGAATCTTAGAAAATGCAGGAGACACCCTTATGGAAATTGGAACTGGCAACCAATTCCTATTCAGAACCCTAAATACCCATTCCTTAAGAAATAAGATAGACAAGTGGGACCTCATCAAACTAACAAGCTTCTGCAAAGCAAAAGAAACCAAGAGAGCAGGGAGACAGCCCACAGAATGAGAAAAAATATTTGCCAACTGTATATCTGACAAAGGCCTAACATCTACGATCTACAAGGAACTCAAATGCGCCAAAAGAAAAAAATAAACAGCCACTTTAAAAAGTGGGCAAAATATATGAATAGACATTTCTCAAAAGAAGATATACGGGCAGTCAACAGATACATGAGAAAGTACTCAGCCTCACTCATCATCAGAGAAATGCAAATCAAAACCACATTGAAATACCACCTAACCCGTAAGAATGGCCATCATTAATAAAACAAACAACAGATGCTGGCGAGGATGTGGAGAAAAAGGAACGCTTCTACACTGCTGGTGGGAATGCAGACTAGTACAACCTGTTTGGAAGACAGTGTGGCAATTTCTGAAAGAACTAGAAATTGACCTTCCATATGACCCAACAATTCCCCTATTGGGAATATACCCCGAGGAACTCAAATTATTCTACAAAAAAGATACCTGCACACGTATGTTTGTTGCAGCTCTATTCACAATAGCAAAAACATGGAACCTACCATGTTGCCCATCGAAGCTGGACTGGATAAAATAATTGTGGTACATATACACAATGGAATATTATGCAGCAACTTGGATAGACTTGGGGTCAATCATACTCAGTGATCTATCACAGAAACAAAGAACTGAGTTCCATATTTCTCACTCATAAGCTGAACTTGAACAATTATAATGCTGTAAGAAAGCGATTGGCAGTAGTGGAAAACTGTCAGGGGAGGGGGTGGGATTGGCAGTTCAGGGAAACTGCTAGGGGAGGGAGGGGCATACCTCATCAACAAGGGTACCTGCATGATCAATTTTTATATAGCTAACCCTGAATTGTACCCCACATCTCTATAATAAATAATAATAATAAATAATAAATAAATAAATAAAAGAAAAAAAAGAAAAACATAAATCACACCAAAAAAATGATGCTTTATTCAAACAAAAATCACCATGTCTTTGAAAGACATTATTAAAAAAATTAAGACAAGTCTGAAATGGAAGAAAATATTTGATATATATATATATATGCAAACATGTATTATTATAAATATGTATACCTTTATCTTCTATTTATTCATTTGACTATTTACACATAGTTATAGATTGCAAATATGAAAAGGAGTTCTTATCACTCAGTAAGAGGAAGATAAACAATCCAATATAAAATTGGCAAACATTTTAATGAATGCTTCATCAAATAAGGTATATCATTGATAAATAAGCATATTTTAAAGTGCTCAGTATAATTAGTTATCTGGGAAATGCAAATTCAGCTACAACTGAATACCACTACTACACACTAATAAAACATATTCAAAGAAAATGAATAATTATTATATTATTATTAAGCTTATGTCTATTATTATTTACACACAATTGTGTAATTGATACAACTTCCTGATAAACTGAGCTTTATGTATTTCACAGTTACTTTTGCTTGTCATAATAATGCATTAGAATAATCACAGAATGTGACATGGTGGTTTTCAAGTAACTGGTGCTCTTGGATGGCATTTAGGCTATTTCATAACACCCATTTACTAAGTTAATTCATCAAAGTTTTATTTTTAAAATCTGCAGTGATACAAGAAGTTAGCATATTGGCCCTTCAAAAATTGCCTGTGATTCTTTGACAGTGTTCATGTTCATTATTCCTGCTGATCTCTCTTCTAGCTCTACTTTGTTCTGCTCTGCTCTGTATCCTGAGGCAGACCACTATAGACTGTATCTTGGTCTTCTGGCTTTGGCTGTTTTGGTAAGTGGGCGGCACCAGTAAGGGATGGAGGGTGAGAAGGGAGTGAGGCTTGCGGTAATGCGGCACTTGGTCCCTTCTGTTTCATTCCATTTCCTTTTGCTCTTGCACCTGTTGAGGGGTGGCTCTTCTCCAATGGTGCCAGGTCTCTCCAAGCATACTGCATTTTCTCTGCTGTTCCCTGCAGGATTTCCACTACTATAATTATACACTCAGTGCCTTACCACCCCTTTTTGGTTTACTTTACTCTGTCTTCTTTAAATTATTTTTAGTAAAACCATTTTGAGTATGCCATCTGTTTCTGCTGCAACCCTGATACAATAACTGGTATCAAGAGTGAGATTCTGGGATTGGTTTGCCCTCATATTTGTGAGCAGATGGATAACCTCATTGCTGGAAAGAATGGAACAATTCAATCTATGACAAAGTGGCATCACAATTTTTAATTTTTCACTAGAATGAGGTGACATGGATTACTGATTGAGCACAAAACACTAAGTGGTCAGTTGTCTTTGGCACTTAGCAGATGTGGCAAAAATTGTGATTGTAAAGGTTATGGAATAAGGCAAAACTGCTTTTGACTATTCTGGAGCATTTACCCAAGTATAACATATACTTAAGACACGGAACTCTCAATTCATGTCACAGCTGAAGACCCAGAATATCTTAGTGGCAGTATTTAAATATCTCTGTTTTGAAGTAGCATAGGGCAAAAATGGTTGGGGACAAAGCCTGAGGTCTGATTGTTGGGATGCAGAGTTGCCATGGTAGTGAAATGTGCAACTTGCCAAATTGTTTACAAGGAAAGAAAATTTGGTGGGAAGAAATAAAGCCATGAGATTAGGGCAAAAACAGACATCAGAAATTTAGAATACAGAAGTCCTCCCGAATTGCTCTTGTCAGTGGAAGCAGCTTCTTTCCTTTATTTCAGGGAACCAATCTTCCTTGCAAAGAAATGTTCCAGTGACTTCACTTTAGGCAGTGGCCTCAAAAATAGTATGCTGATTTTTCCTAGGCTTTGTCTGCACCATCCTTCATTGCTTCCAGTCTCTTCATGAGAGTTAGATCTGAGTATTCACCAGAGAGGAAATTGCAAAGTCCCTTTCCACAAAAGTAAACTGTAAACACTAGTTGCAGGGCCTTTGCCAACTTCATTTGGCAAGAGCTGAGGGGAAGTTGGGAAGTGGTCCAATGATGTTATGCCAATAAAGAGGAATTATGACATTGAATTAGTCCAAAACTATCAATATAGGAATTATAGATAAAATATGAGATAAAACATCCATGAGTGGCAGGGATAAGTCTAAATCAAGTAACCACTGGGGTTTCAGTCCAGTCCTTTAACATAATCCTAGGCCTAAGTCAGTTTACAGATCTGCAACACTTTAACTGAGAAAAGTCTGATTATGTGAAAAATTATAACATGACAACAAGTGTACACAGTATGTCCTCCCTTCTCCAGAGGGAAGTTCAGCCATTTATCAGGGTGAACAAGCTATGGAAAAGAGTGAAATGCCTAGACTTCATGTACAATATAAATCCAGATAGGATCATGACAAAATTGACCTTGCCTTGTAAAGATATAGTGACTTAGCCATGACTTTGTATTTTGTCTGTCTCAATATTTTTTTCTTTTAACTAAGGAAAGGATAAAAGGATAGTGGCTGAGTGATAAAGAGAGTGGTAGAGGAGGGTTATTTCTCCAATCCATTTTGGTTATCCTTTTTCCTGTTGTGCACTCTGAGAGGCTGACTTCTATGGGCTTTATTTCCAAGGCCCCTTCACTCTCTGCATTTCAGCTGGAAAGCAAAAGCAGGAGAGTTGAGGCCTAGTGGCTGGAGACAGATCATTTATTTCCTCGGCCAACTCCTGCCTCATTGTGGTCTAGCCAGTGGCCACTTTCCTCATCAAATGAAGCTTCTCTTGGAGGGTTTTAGCTCTTACTGGGTTATGGTAACATCTTTTAATTTGTTTGCCCCATCTTCCCTCTGTTGCTAGTCTCAAAGTGCTCTATGCTCCCATTTTTATTTCCTTAACTTCTATATATACTTTTGTATATGAATCTTTTCTTGAGTATGTTTGTTACATATTTTGAATAATAAAAATTTATCAAGTTCAATTTATGTTTTTATTTTATTTCATTTTTTTAAACTGTGCTTCTGTATTACATCCAGAAACTCTTTGCCTGACAAAAAGGCAATTTTCTCCTATGGCTTCTTATAGGCATTTTATAGGTTTACGTTTTATATTTAGAAATATGGCCCGTTTTGAGTTAATTTTATACAAGATGAGATGTATATAGCAAGGTTAGTTGTATTGCCTATGGACATCCAATTCTTCCTGCAACATTTGTTGAAAGACTATCTTTTATACTACCTTTTTTTGGTAAGGTAACAGACTTACAACAGCTTCAATTATTCTCTCCTATTCTTTGTGAGATTTTTGTCATATGTTTTACTTTTCCATGTGCTATAAAAACACAATATATTGCTGTTGTTTTTATCTTTAGTTAAACCCTGCTGGTTGTGCAATCTGTTTCCTGTCAGAAACCTGATTGATACCTTGTCCTACGACCTTCTCTTTTTTTAAGATTCTACTTGCCACATGTGACTAATTAAATGAAATTAACATTCACTTTCTCAGTCATACTAGCCACATTTCAAGTGCTCAATAGCCACATGTGCAAGTGATCACCTCATCATACGCTGCGGAATAGAATATTTCCATTGTCTCAGAAAGCCCTTTTGGGCAACCCTGCTGTAAAAAAATGTTTGTGGCCACATATTCCCTAGTACATTGAGCTTATTAAAGTTTTTCTTCATTGATGAATTGTAGTAGCCTTACCAAGTGCTAAATTTAAGATTGTTTGAATATGATACTTGAGGTGATTTTTTTAGTTTACTTTAGGATTTATAGATAGCAGCCATTCAACTCCTATGAAAAACGCATCAGGGATTTTACAGTTGTGAATGCCATTTGTAAATTTATTGATTTTTTTAAAATGATGTTTTATTTTTCACAAATGTAAGATTATAATAATATATGTCTTTTTTTTTATTCTATGAAGAAAATAATTCTTGAAAGTGTCTTTTCCCTGTGGGGCTTCTGTTGTTCATAGAGAATTTACAAGTGACAAACTGATAACAGTCAGTAACAAAAACATCCAGAAATGAAAAAAGCAATTAGGAGATAGCTGTATTTCCCGAAAAGCAATATATAACTAACACATATCTGTTCATGTTTCCTCTGCTTATTCATAATATTTCTCAATACTTTAAATGATCATTTACAAAGGTCAATTTTACATTTAAAATCTTGAAAATAATATTAGTATAATAATAAATTAAAATATTTTATAAACAATGGGAGTTTTTAAAAAAACTCCAAATGACTTTTTTTGTGTGTGAAAAAATGAAAATAGAACTTACTATTTTAAAAATTTAGAATAATAGCTTATACATTTGTATTGTCTCTTTCTTCTAAAATGAAGTAAAAGCTTTTTTAATATTCTTCCTAAAAGTAAACTTTATTCTTATCATAAACTCTGTCAGAGAAGATAAAAAGCAGCTACATAGTCTTGTATAATACCTACTTTTGCAGTCTTCTTCAAGATCAAACTACTGTTTATAGAAATATTGTCTATGAAATATTGACCTTCACACAAAGGACTCACCCTAATCTTAAATGACACATGTGAGTGTGATCATCTTTCAATTACAATAAAACAACTTCATAGTAGATGACTGAGTGTCCAGATGTTGTCAGGCACTGTGGGACATGCAAGGAAGTGTGAGGAAACCACTTTGTAGAGGAGTCAAAATCCATAAAACAGGCTGTATTTGGTGATCAGGATAAAACAATATCATGTATAAACCTGTGTGGCATAGATATTAACTGCAACATAATTTTCAGCATGAATGAATCAGCATATCATGTGAGGAAAATTTTCACTGAGAAGGTGAGATTAGAGTGATGAACTTAAAATACTCAGAAGAGAATATAAAAGGATTGAAGAAATAAAAATGATAAGCAACAATAATTTTGAGGGTATGAAGATGGTATCCTATTGTTTAGTCTACAAGAAAACAATAGGAAGAAGATAAAAAACACACTAGCACATTATTAATTTCTGCTCCAATTTAGCCTACTAAAATGTGACACTATACATCAGCTTCAAAAAGTGACTTTAGAAAATATTTGAAATATCAATTACTATAGGAAATCTTTTTGAAGTCAAAATGCTTAGGATGTGTATACAATAGTAAAATAATTCTGCAGGGCCCAACTTATCATTTTTTTCAGGATATTATTAATATCACATAAGAAGTTACCAACATAACAAGAAAAAATAGTAATAGCAAGCTTTTATTGAGTCTTTAATGTGTACCAAGTACCATATTAAGATCCTAATTTTCAAGATTTTATTTAACTTTTACCAAAAGTAAAATATTTTATTTAACTTTTGGTAAAAGTTAAATAAAATATACAATAGTACCTCCACTGAAAATCTATTCCTCTGTAAAATATTAATAAATAAGAGGAAACTAAATTTTGGAACAATTACATATAATTTCATAGCTAGCATTTCTTAAAACTGACATACAAACTATAGCTCTCTGACAAAACCCTGTGTGTTTAATTGTTCTATTAATCTCTGCTCTTCAAAGCTCTAAGTGTCACTAGGCATTAACTCACCTGCCACATAATGTCACTAGGCATTAACTCACCTGCCAGACACTAGTCATAGCTGTTTTTGTCACTGTACAATTAATAAGCAATTAGTAATAATAAAATTACACTAAAATTATAAATTTCTATATTTAAAATTTACAAAGAATTGTATTTGACTAGTAATATCCAGTAGGATCAAGGATTCAGGGAAGTGGAGACTTGGCTATAAACTGTTACTAGTAATTAAACTTGATAAAACATATCCAGAGGGAAATTTAATCTAAAACTTTAAAAATTATGCATACTCTCTAATTCTGCAATTTTACTTTTGAAAATTTTTCATTAAATGAAAGTGAATGAATTGGAGTTTGATTATTATGGTGAAAAATAAAAGCATCTCAAATGCTTAATAGTGAGAAGATTGGTTCAAAAGTATGATCTTTCAGTTGTGTGATATAATATTCAGTTATTTTGAGTTTATGCATAAGAATATTTGATAACATGATAAATGTTAAAGAAAAATTAATACCTCCATGTGGAACTAGAGAGGTGTTTTTTTCATTTTTATATGTCATAAGTTTTAACCGAATGTATACTTATTTTTTTTAATAAAAATGAACTACTCAAACAAAATCTAATATGGGTCCCATGGATCAAGAGTTAAACAAGACTTTTCTGAAACCTTATGCAATATTTCCAATCTCTGGGAGTTAATTTTTTGAGGAGAAGGACAGTATCTAACATCAAATTCTCAAAGGTGGCAAAAAGGATGTAACTAAGGTTTGGAACCATTAATTCAGATACCACATATGAACAAAATTCATTTAATTTGTGTTGATTATTATGAAAATATCTAAATTCAAGATAGATTATTTGTAGATTATTTATCTTCACCAACTCCTAAGACAAGTTCTCTATTGTCTATAGTCACAAAGAAAGTATAATATATTAAACCATTAACAGAGTGAAAAAATTGTTTGTGCAGGATAACTGCTGCCCAGGTGCATAACCAGAACAACAGGATCTGCTATTAGACAACAGCAACCACAGGCAAGGATAGGCTTTCCATCTCCAACCACAATGCTATGTTTTGATTAAAAAGTTAGTGTACACCATATATATATATATAAATGTTTGTTGTTTGGTTTTTTAGGTGAAAAGAAACAAATAAGGGGCCAGAAGTGGATTGTCTCTAGGGATGAGGAGGCATTTTGCTGGTTTCTTTCAAAAAATGTTTCCTCTAGAGTCATCTACCTTATTAATGATGGTTTCTGTCTTAGAAGTTTCTCTTAGATTTCAAAAACTGACATGATTTCTTGTTCTATTATGAATGCATGCTGCTCTAATCCTTCAGTAAACCCATCACCGTACCATCTATAGACACTTTTTCTGTAGCATTAACAATGTCATCTTCATCATCACTATTATCACAATTACCTTGATTCAGAACAATTTTGGTTATTTTGTCATTGGTCAATAATAAGCGACTGTAGATTCATTACTGATTTTTAAAACTTCCTCAATATTCACCTCTTTCAGTTTACTGATGAACTCTGAAAGTATATTTTTTGTATATGTAAGGGAGATAATGCATCATTTTTTTTACTTGACAAAGAGAAGTCTTCAAAGTTATCACCTTGTTCCTCATCATCAATGAACATAGTTGCAGGCCAGAAGTTGTCAAGACTTGAACAACAGTGACTTTAGTCACTGTATTCCAAGCATTGGCTATAGAATATATAGAATTTTTCATGCTAAACTCCTTTAGAAAACCTCCCACATCCTTGTCTATATTCATTACTGCCAAGCATGCTGTTTAATAAAGTGTTTTTGTTGTTGCTTTCTTGATGTAAGGATACCTTGGTTACATGACTGAATTAATGAAGTCACATTTAGGAGTAAGTTTATGGCAAATTGTAATTAGAGACAGAGAAGTAAGACCAATGACTAATTGGAATTATAGTTAATGTTAAAAAGTGTGAATAAGTTACAAAAATTAAAAAGTAAATTGATAAGCAATACATCTCAGTTACCTTCCAACTACTATTTTGAATCCCCTTCCCAGCATCCATAGATCTCTTTCTCCAGTCTTCTGTTTACTGGGTGCTACCATAACACTTTTTTACTTTTATTTTTATTTTTTTGAGTTCGAGTCATGCTCTGTCGCCCAGGCTGGAGTGCAGGGGCACACTCATGGCCAACACAGTCTCGACCTACTGGGCTCAGGAGAACCTTCCGCCTCAGCCTTCCAAGTAGCTGAAACTACAGGTGTGCACCACGATACCTGGGTAATTTTTTGATTTGACTTCATTAATTCAGTCATGTAACCAAGGTATCCTTACATCAAGAAAGCAACAACAAAAACATGTTTCCCAGGCTGGTCTCAAACTATGGGCTCCGGCAATCCTCCCAACTCATCTTCCCAAACTTCTGGTATTACAGGTGTAAACCATGCGCCCAGCCTCATTTCCCTTTTCTTGATTTTCTATTCTTCCTTGGTAAGTGCAACACGACTGTTACATTTCCTTGTGTGGTCTATGTAGCAAAGTGCAAAAAAATAAAAATAAAGAGGCTAGTGGAAGCCAAAGATAGGCCACGTTCACTTACCAAAGCCTACATACAGTAGTGGGGCTAGACAAAGGAAAGCATTGCCTTTTTATTAGTACAAAGGACATTTTTATTCACCAAGTTGAGACTGGCAGTGTGTGTGATGGTTAGGGTCCCAGCAGGAAAAAGATGGTATATTCAGAGTTTAACTTAAGATAGTCTATTGAAGGGACTATTTGCTGATTATGGACAATATTCAAAAAAACCTGTAAAGGATGGTGAAACACCCAGTGGGAAGAAACAATAGGAATTCATAACAGCTACTAAGTATAAAGGAATGAAGTGAATATTGCAAGACATTGGTAAAACCTGGAGTGGTGGCAGAAGGGCTGCCTGAGAGGGGTTATGATTTGAGGTAGGGCAATGCAGGAAGCAAGAATAACAAATATACTCAGACCTGTTCTTCATCTCACTGTCCAATCTCTGACAATTGGGTCTCACTGCTGAGTCCAGCTACAAGCCAGAGGAGAAGAGAGAAGAGAGCTGGAATGAGGCAATACGTTAAGGGCTCTTCTCAGGGCTCAGAGCAGGGGAAGAGAAAAGGAGAGAATGCGTCTGCAGAGCAAAACAGAATAACCAGCATGGGATACACTTTTCTAATGTATCTAATGTATTAGACATGTCTCTAGCTTCTGTAAACCTGATGCTTTAACATCTGCCCTACATGCATATGCCGGACATACCTTGCTCTGAATGACCTGATAAATGCCTGAGTCACCTTGCCTTAGGCTCTTCTCTTCCTCATCTCCCTACTTCCATCCACCCTCCCCCAACCCTGGCCAAAAGGAGTGTTCCCCCAGAGTCATGGTTTTCAAATATAAACGAACCAATCCAAAGTCCACACTGTCATCCACCTTTTTTCTTGGGCTCTCATACTCCGGGCTACAATTTACCTGCCCTCATCATTCTGGGACCAGGTACCAGATAACTGGGAACAGTATCTGTGCTCTGGAACCCACTGAAATCATTCAAAGCAGGAAATCTTAAACCAGCTTACATCTCTTCATCTGTTTCTTCATATGGAAACCACAATAAAGGCTCTTACCCACGCTTCCCCTTCTCCCTGCCTTGTCAGCAGCCTTAGTACTTTTCTGGGTGTCCCCCATGGTGTAGTGTGAAAGGCCCCCTGCTCTCAGAAACTGTGCATAATAAACGGTTTTCTTAACGGCAATAATCTGCTGATCTGTTAACCTTATTATGCCTCAAACTTTCTATTACTATTTCAAAAATTGACTCAAGAATCACAAACCTAAATGAAAATCCTAAAATTATAGCATTTTTAGAAAAAAATATAGGAGAAAATCTTCAGCATCTAGAGGTAGACAAAGGAAAGAGTTTTTAAATTTGACAGCAAAAATAAACTTTATTAAAAAATAAAAGCCGGGCTCGGTGGCTCAGCCTGTAATCCCGCGCCTTGGGAGGCTGAGGTGAGTGGATTGCCTGAGCCCGCGGGTTCGAGACCCACCTGGGCAGGCGAAACCTCATCTCAACAACAAATCAAAAAAATTAGCCGGGCATGGTAGCGCATGCCTGTAGTTCCGGCTACTTGGAAGGCTGAGGCGGAAGGATCGCCAGAGCTCAGCAGGTCGAGGCTGCGGTGGCCAGAAGCAGCCACTGAACTCCAGTCTGGGCGACGGAGTGAGATGCCAACTCAAAAAATAAATAAATAAATAAATAAAATAAAAACTTTTGCTCCCAAAGAATCTCTTAAGGAAATAGTTAAAAACCACACATCTGACAAATACCATATAATGAACTCTCAAAATGCAATGGCATGGGAACCACTAGAGTGGAGGAGTGTGAAGCCAGGTAGCTTGAAGACCCAGCTCAGCACAGAGTCAGAAGAGTCCTAGTACAAGGAGGGAGTGAATGAGGAAGAGAATCCAGGGCTCCACACCTCTGCCATAGACCTTTGCAACTCTAGTCATGGAGAAGCCTGCTTGTTCCCCTGTGTCCAAGTGAGGCATGGAACACCTCATGTCAGAGGCATTACTCAATTCCAGAGGGAGTCAAGCAGACTCTTGTTCCCTGGCAGTTCAGCGCTGGATGCCACCCTGCCAAGGAGGAAGGCTGAATGCCTTAATGCCTTAATGTTAGGGTATGGATAGGGTAAGGGTGAAGGCATGAATGGAGAGGGGCATGATAAGGATTCTAGTGCTCCAGTACATTCCTGAATAACATTCCTTAGAGCCAATGGAGGGTGTACTTCCCCTTATCTCCTATGCATTCCCAGCGGACAGCTCCTGGGAATCCTTGACTTCCCTGCAGATAGCACCCAATGTACTGGAGATTGAATCCCCATCCGCTCCCCCTTTTGAGCAAAGCGGTTCTGTGATTTGTATAACTTTTGTAATCACAAGTTTTGTGATTTGCATAACTTTTGCCTAACGTGTGCTGTCTTAGGCCTTGTAAACTCTTTTACAAAATGCACAGCACCAGGAAGTCTGTTTCTGAAAAGACAAAGTCAGCAAGGTTAATTTTTACCTAAAGTATGTATTTCTCCAAAACATAGCTTCTACTTTCTCATCATTGTATCAGGGTTTAATAACAAGATGAAAAATGGCTTCCAACTCTCGGTCTGTCCTTTCAATTACCATCCCCCAGGCCACAGTTGCGGTCCTAAGTTGGGGCAGGGGTCCCCAGCCCCCAAGCCATGGACCGGTACTGGTCTGTGGCCTAGTTAGGAATTGGGCCACACAGTAGGAGGTGAGTAGCAGGTGAGCAAGCAAAGCTTCATCCGTGTTTACAGTCATTCCTCATTGCCCACATTACCGCTTGAACTAGGCCTCCTGTCAATAGGAGCTTGAATCCTACTGTGAACTCTTCATGCAAAGGATTTAGGTGGGGTGCTCCTTATGAGAATCTGATGATCTGAGGTGGTGATGTTACTGCTGGGGAGCACTACAAACGCAGATTAACGTTAGTAGTGAGGTTTGACTGCACAGAAACCATAATAAATCAATTGCTTGCAGAATCATATCAAAACCCTATCAGTGAGTGGCAGGTGAGTTGAGGTACTTCAGTAACACAGCTGCATCTGGCAGCAGGCTTTAAGTCAGAATCCAACACTTATTTTAGTCTGCATGTGGTCCACCCATTTACCACTCTGCCCATGCCTGTTTTTTAATGGAGTTGTATAACTATTTCGTCATATATTACAATATAATAATAATAGAAATGAAGTGCACAATAAATGTTATATACTTGAATCACCCCAAATCCACCCCCTACCCCCATCTGTAGAAAAATTGTCTTCCATGAAACCTGTCCTTGATGCCAAAAAGGTTAGGGACTGCAGCTTTATCATATCCCCAGGGTGGATACAACAGCTGCAGAAAGAAGAAACCAGCAAACAGCACACTGCACAGCTTCTCTGCCAAACGGGGAGCGAACTTTCTTTGCTTGTTTCAGAGACAAGCCCCCACCTGGACACTGCAGCTGTGGGTCAACTCCCAGAGGCTGCCAGCTTCCAGACACCACTGATAAGCTTCCTGCAGGAGGTTATCTGCCACTGATGCCTCTGCCCCTGCCACAGGTGTGCCAGAGAAGAAGGAGGGAAGAAATCTTCACATAGCTCCTTACCAGGTGGAACTATCCTGTTTCCATGACAGGACACTGACAAGGTGCAGTGGCCCTGCTCCCTCTTGAACACTGCTCAGTGCTCCTCTGAGGACTCCACTGCCAGAGGACACTTTTGGACTCTTCCCAGTTGCTCCCACTGCTGGCTCCAAGCCAGGGTCAGGGAGGGAGCAGAGAGAAAAGTTGTGTCTTTGTGTCCTCACGTCAGATGCCACATATTCCCACACCTGTGGATCCAATCCAGGTGGGGTTCTTTGTTTCCAGACAGCTTCCCCACCCTGGTGCTGTGCAACCACCCTGCTCCTGTCTGAACACTGTGGCTGTGGCTCCACACCCCTCTGAGGACACAATCTCTAAGAGGTCACTGTTAGGTCCCTCCCAGTCACCCCCACCTATGCTTCTACCCCTGCTGACTGTGGGTCAAGAAAAAAAATGGGGAGATGGGGTACTAAATGAAACCAATTGATCATATACAACATACACCACCATTATAACCACAAAGGAAAAAAAGAAGAAAATCTTTAAAAGCCCCAATTCAACTATAGAAAATAAAAAATAAAAAAAGAAGAGTCAGGGGGGGGGGGCGCCGCGCGGGGGGGGGGGGGGGGGGGGGGGGGGGGGGGGGGGGGGGGGGGGGGGGGGGGGGGGGGGGGGGGGGGGGG
>CAUYQG010008412.1:0-11811 GCA_963574415.1 Tarsius wallacei | reverse complement strand
GGCTCTGGCGATCCTTCCGCCTCAGTCTTCCAAGTAGCCGGAACTACAGGCGCGCGCTACCACGCCCGGCTAATTTTTGATTTATTGTAGAGATGAGGTCTCGCCAAGTTGCCCAGATGGGTCTCGAACCCGCGGGCTCAGGCAATCCACTAACCTCAGCCTCCCAAGGCGTGGGATTACAGGCTGAGCCACTGAGCCTGGCTCCAGCTAAATTTTTTAAAATTTATTGTAGAGATGAGGCCTCGCCAAGTTGCCCAAGCTGGTCTCAAACCCCTGGGCTCAGGCAGTCCTCTCACCTCCACTTCCCAAAGTGCTGGGATTACAGGCATGAGCCACCACGCCTGGCCCTTTGTGCCATTTTGTGATTGCTTAGGGCAGTGTTCATTAAAAAATTTTTTTAACTGAATACTCAGTACCAAGAGTGTTCAAGGCAGTTAAATGTTCCACAGGTTTTTGGTGGTAAAAGGGACCTCAGAGTTAATTTGTCTCCCATCAAAGCAGGAATATCTTTTAGAACATCACTGAAAGGAGGACTATCCAGCTGATGCTTAATGTTTCTAGTTATTGGGGATTTATTATCTAGAAGGGGTCCCATTCCATTGTTGGATGACTCAAATCTTTAGCAATGTTTATTATTATTATTATTATTATTTGAGTCGGAGTCTCACTCTGTCGCCCAGACTGGAGTGCAGTGGCACGCTCCTGGCCACCGCAGCCTCGACCTGCTGGTCTCCAGGGATCCTTCCGCCTCAGCCTTCCAATTAGCCAGAACTACAGGCACACGCTACCACGCCTGGCTAATTTTTTGATTTATTGTAGAGATGAGGTCTCACCAAGTTGCCCAAGCAGGTCTCGAACCCACAGGCTCAGGCAATCCACACACTTCAGCCTCCCAAAGTGCTGGGATTACAGGCTGAGCCACCGAGCCCTGCCAGCAATTATTATTATTAAAAACACTATCAAATCGGGCATGGTGACTCATGCCTGTAATCCCAGCACTTTGGGAGGCAGAGGCCGAAGGATTGCCTGAGTCCAGGGGTTCGAGACCAGCCTGGGCATCTTGGCGAGACCCCGTCTCTACAATAAATCGAAGAATTATCTGGGTGTGGTGGTGTGTACCTATAGTTCCAGCTACTTGGAAGACTAAAGTGGAAGGATCGCTTGAGCCTAGTGGGCTGAGGCAGCAGTGGCAGTGAGTGTGCCTGAGTCTCAGCCCAGGTGACACAGTGAGACTCTAGCTCAAAAAAAAAAAAAATATTGGTCATTGCTTTATTAAACTCTGGTGTGGCCATTTGCTCTTTAAGCTATAGCCGCCACCATGTTTCCTAAGCTTTGGCCCCCTCTCCTATCTTGGGGAGGTGAACCTCCTCTCTCTTCTCTCTGTCTAATTTACTTTCTAAATAAACTGTATTTTCCAATCTAACTTCTATGCTATTTTTTGCATCTTTTGTGTGGCACTAGACACCACCCCCCCATTGGGCCTGACCTAACAATTGGAGGCCCCTACTGGGATTTTAACCTAACAGTGTAGAACTGCAAGACAAAATAAATGTGCAGTTAAATTTGAACTTCAAGCAAACGAGGAGCAATTTTTAAGATAAGTATGTTCCAAGTGTTGTGGGAGACGTACTTATACTAAAGCTTTATACCTAGTTTATCTAAAATTGAAATTAAACTGGGCACCTTGTATTTTATTTGTCCAATTTGGCAACCCTGGATGCAAGTTCGCAATCTAGGACAGCAGGAAAATCCCATCCTGGTCCTGATGACACTCCTAGGGGCCAGGCCCTATGTACGCTAGGCTTATGTGTTAATTTGCCAGGTAGATATAATTGTCTTCTTTATATAAAACAAACAAACAAAATACTATCACTTACTGAGTGTTTAACATGGATAAAGCTATTTATATAGGTAGTATATATACTATACGAAGGGAACCCCAAAAAACCTGAAATTATATTTTGAAGGGCAGGCCCCTTGTAAACTTGGAATTTGGATCAAATGGTCAATCAAAGTTTTTATCTGGAAGTTTTGAGAAGGTTGTGTCAGGATTTGCAGAAGAAACATCCCAAGTTGTGGCAAACAGGTGACTGGTTCTTTTTTTTTTTTTTGAGTTGGAGTCTCACTGTGTCACCCAGGCTGGAGTGCAGTGGCATGCTCACAGCCACTGTAACCTCAACCTGCTGGGTTCAGGCGATCCTTCTGCCTCAGCCTTCCAAGTAGCTGATAGCTGGAACTGCAGGCATGCACTACCATGCCTGGCTTATTTTTTGATTTATCGTAGAGATGAGGTCTCACTCAGTTGTCCAGGCTGGTCTCTAACCCCTGATCTCAGGCAATCCTCTCACCTTGGCCTCCCAAAGTGTTGGGATTACAGGCTTGAGCCACCATACCTGGCCTGGTTCTTTTACCATGACAACATACCTGCCCACACCTTGCTGAATGTTCACCAATTTTGACCAAAAATAGCATGATCCCCCATGCCACACCCTCCCTATTTACCTGATCTCACCATGAGCAACTTTTTTTTTGTTTCCCGGGATGAAAAAAGTCCTCATAGGGAAATGTTTTGCCAATGTGGAGAATGTGAAACAAAAAACTGCAGAAGCAATAAAAAGGCAACAAAATTGACAAGTTTAAAAACTGTTTTGAGCAGTGAAAAACGTGTTTTGATAGGTGTATTGCATCAAACAGAGAGTACTTTGAAGGTGACTGAAGTTTAAACATGTAAGAATAAATACACAATTTTTAAATGTATTCTGTTGACTGGGTGTGGTGGCTCACGCCTATAATCTCAGCACTTTGGGAGACCAAGGTGAGAGGATTGCCTGAGCCCAGGGGTTCAAGACCAGGCTGGGGCAACTTGATAAGACCTCATCTCCACAATAAATCAAGAAAAATTAGGTGGGCATGGTTGTGCACTCCTGTACTACTTGGAAGGCTGAGGCGGAAGGATCACCTGAGCCCAGCAGATTGAGGCTGCGGTGGCCGTGAGCAGTGTGCCACTGCACTCTAGCCTGGGCGACAGAGTAAGACTCCGACTGAAAAAAAATGCATTCTGTTTTGGGGGGATTCTCCCTCATATATAGAATATATATGCATATTTCATAAAATAATTATGATTGGAAGATATACCCTTCCGTTTTTAGAGATCAGAAAAACTGAGGCTTAAAAAATTAAGTAAAATAAGTAAATTGTCTGATAGCACATACCAAGTAAGAGTCAGAGCTAAGATTCTAACCCAGATTAAATCTTCTTCTTTTTTTATAATATAATATGCATGCACGCACACGTGTGTGTGTGTGTGTGTGTGTGAGACAAGGTTTCATTCTGTCATCCAGGCTAGAGTGTAGTGACACAATCGTGGCTCATCATAGCCTTAATCTCCTGGGCTCAAGAGATCCTCCCACCTCAGCCTCCCAAGTAGCTGGGACTACAGGTGCACGCCACCATACCCAGCTAATTTTTCTATGTTTTGTAGAGATGGGGGTCTCGCTTTGTTGTCTAGGTTGGTCTCAAATATCTAGGCTCAAGCAATCCTCTCACTTTGGCCTCCCAAAGTGCTAGGATTATGGGTGTGAGCTACCATGCCTGGCCCCAGGTTAAATCTTCTGAGTTGAGAAAAATTCAGTTTAAACCATTTAAACAATAAAATAGCTTACTGGGAACTAGGAATTTTAAAGGCAGTATAGCTTCAGAATGGATTTAATATAAAAATTCACTGTTATTAGAGCCGAAGTTTTGTTTCTCCAGTTTTCTTGTCTCTGCTGTCTTCCATGTATCCTTGTTATTTTCACACTGACTTCACTTAGGTAGTCAGATAATTTTCTGAAGCTCCTAGGCTTATATACCTACTTACATCAAGGGGAAGGAAAACAGTGACTCCCTTCTCAGTCATTGAACAAAACTTCTCGGCGTTGGGTCAGAATAATGGTTATTCTTGAAGTGAATATCCTGACTAGGAGAAGGCCTGAAGAATCTGGAATGTTATAATGTTCAATATCTTGATCTGCATGGTGGTTATACAGGTATATGTAGATGTAAAAATTCAACAAACTGTATACTTAATATTTGGGCATTAACTGTATATAAGTCAACCTCCTTCCCCCCACCCCACACACACATCTTGAGCACCACTCTGATTAGGTAAATAAATTAGGTCATATGCTCACTTCTCAACCAGTCGTAGAGGTAAGGTGGATGTGATGGAATCACTAATTAAGACTTTCTCCCAGCCAGGCACGGTGGCTCCACCTATAATCCTAGCACTGTGGGAGGCCAAGGTGAGAGGATTGCCTGAGCCCACGGGTTCGAGACCAGCCTGGACAACTTAGTGAGACCTCATCTCCACAATAAATCAAAAACTTAGCCAGGCATGGTGGCATATGCCTGTAGTTCCAGCTACTTGGAAGTTTGAGGTGGAAGGATCGCCTGTGCCCTGCAGGTTGAGCTGTGGTGGCCGTGAGCGTGTCACTGTACTCCAGCCTGGGCAACAGAGTGAGACTCCAACTCAAAAGAAAAGAAAAGAAAACAAACAAACAAGCAAACAAACAAAAAAAGACTTTCTTCTGGAACTGGAGGTTGGGTCAAAAACACCCAACCTTAAGTAAGGGCTGCTATCCAAATGGAGAAGATATGAATGAATGATAGGGAGACAATTGTAAAGTCCTTACCTAAAAGTATGTCCAAGCCAGCTCGGAGGCTCAGCCTGTAATCCCGCGCTTTGGGAGGCTGAGGTGAGTGGATTGCCTGAGCCCGCGGGTTCAAGACCCGCCTGGGCAACTTGGTGAGACTTCATCTCTACAATAAATCAAAAATTAGCCGGGTGTGGTAGCGCGCGCCTGTAGTTCCGGCTACTTGGAAGGCTGAGGCGGAAGGATCACCGGAGCCCAGCAGGTCGAGGCTGCAGTGGCCGGGAGCGGCCACTGCACTACAGTCTGGGCGACAGAGTGAGACTCCAACTCAAAAAAAACAACAAAAAAAAACACAACAAAATATTGGAAGGAAATGCCCTTCCCTCTCCCTCAATTATTGAAACTCAATTTGTCCTTCGAAGACTTCTCAGTTAATCCACTGCTTCCATGGTTGCTATCAGAATTAATGAATCCCTTTTCTGTGTTCCCACAATCCCTTGCTCATCTCAGTTTGCACATGTTGTCTCTTAGATTAGACCATGAGTCTTACTCATCTACCACCTTCATGTGCCCAGACCAGCATCTGTAGAGACCTCAGAAAATGTTAACTAAGTGATTGACAATCAATTCTTACAAACTCAAGGAGTGAAGATTGAATTCAACTCAGTGCAAGCACTCATTGAGAGCATTTGGCTGTATACCGTGCCAAATGCTAGTGCAAAGATCCCTGTCCAGTACTCAGGGATCATGACCTACCCGGGGAAAAAGTCACTGAAGTAAGTTATAATAATTACAGTATATATGTATCATATAATCTATTACATAAATAATCTAGGCAGTACTTGGGGCAGTCACAGTGTTAGGTGCCAAGTAAAATAAGGAACCTACACATTATCCTGGTTTTTACTGATTGATTGATTTTTAAGTCAGGGTCTCACTCTGTCACATAGGCTGTAGTCCAGTGGCATGATCATGGCTCACCACAGCCTCAACCTCCTGGGCTCAGGTGATTATCCCACCTCAGTCTCCTGCGTAGCTGAGACTAATGGCACGCACCACCATGCCCTGCCAATGTTTTGCTTTGTTTTGTTTTGTTTTCTTGTTAACACAAGTTCCCGCTGTTTTGGCTAGTCTGGTCTTGAACTCCTGGCCTCAAGCAGTCCTCCTGCCTCGACCTCCCAAAGTGCCGGGATTACAGACGTGAGCCACCATGTCCAGCCCTATCCTGGTTTTTAATGTATGTGATCTCAGCACACACGTGGGCAAGCTGATCTTATGGTCATCTTCTGAACCTACAGGGCTGGCCCAAGCCTGTCTCTGAAGCCAAACTGAGTCCAAGTCCTAATCCCACCCTGGGATTTATAGGCTGTGAGACATTGGAGCAAGTTACTTCACTTCTCTCCACTTCAGATTTCCCATCTGTAAAATGATGGCGATGATCGTGTCTGCCTCACAGTATTGTCCAGCAGATTAAATGGAATCGGGCAGTCATGAAGATTCTCATCACAGGGTAGTGATGCTGGATCTCTTCCGTTTGCCCCTCCAGGTCCTCTCTCCACCCTTGTCCACCCAGCCTCCTGGACACTGACGTCTACAGGTGACTCCAATAGTTTCCCTTGCCATCTGGCCTTTGAGGTTGGCCAGTAGGTGGGGTGGGGAGCAGAGAGAAAGGGGAGAAGGAGGTCAGAGTATTTCTTCCTCAGTTTCCTTCCCTGCAGGGTCACCACTGGAGCCAGGGCTCCTCCACACACCTCCCTGGATTTGGGGCCCTGCCACTGCTCCCTCCCTTCTCTCCTTCAAGCTTGTTACTGGTCCCAGAGCTGCCCTGTCTCTTGGGTTTTCCCCTCACCCTGCCCACACCTCTGGAAATAGACTCTTTATTAAATTCTCAGATTACCCAATATCCGTGTGTCATCTATTTCCTGCCCATATTTACCAGTATAGGAGCTGGTTCTCGTGGCAGCCCCAGACAGGATACTGGGATTGGTCTGATCATGAATTCAAGGAGTGCAGGGGAAACCTCTGTAATCTACAGCATGTGAGGTGTCACTAGTACTCACATTATCTTTGGGGCAGCATGGGATGGAGTGTGGAAGAGATGGGAAGGGCAGTGGCTGCAGTTCTGCATCACCATGGCAGTTGACTTTTTCTGGTGGCCACAGGGAACACGCACAGGGGAAAGGAGAACCCAAAGTTATCGACATCTGGCAGGGACTGTGAGAAAGCAAGCAGAACACCTTGATGGCAGCTTGAAGGAGCCCCTCGTTTACTATAGACACAAGGCACATGTGACCAAGTACTGGCCCTGGGATGTCATTGTAAACATTGCCAAGTTTCAGTGCTAAGTAAGGCTCAGCCCTCTGGGTCTCTTATGCTGGGGTAGGGACTTTGATGGGTAAGGGTTGGACTCCTGAGATGGGATGGAGACATTTGGGCAGACCCAAACAAGGCTGAGGACTTTGAACCCCAAATTCCCTTGAAATTCTCATGTCTGTGGTGATAACCCTTCTTGTACCGCTCCCTCCTCCCAGGATATCACCCTCAGATCCCTCCCTGCCTCCATCCCTCCTTGGCCCCAGGCCCTTCGTGAGTTACATCCCAGCACAGCCTGATGGACTCGTTCCTCTCCACCTTGACAGGAGAACACAGGGCTGAGCAGGCTTTGCCAACCCGCCTTGGCAGGAGCTGCGGGAGTTTGTGTGGGAGTGGGTTCTGAGGGAACTAGACCAAGAGTGGAATGCAAGGCTGTTTGGCCGAACCCATTAACATGGATGTTCGTCCAGGATTTGAGATTTAAGGTGTTGGCCCGAGCCCCTGGAAAGAGCATTAATAGTCTGCTAGGCTGGTTAATTAAAGCCTGGATTTAATGGTAATCTACAGTTAACAAGCTTGAAATGCCAGAACTTCCCTGGCATGCTGCAGAAGAAGGAATCAGAAGTCTCAGGGAGATGGGAATGCTGGCCTAGATCTATTACCTGCAAACTTCATAGCCTCTGCTAGCCACATTTTTTTTCTTTCCTCTCCCTCCCCTAGTCACATATTTTAAGGGGGTCGGAAAACACTCCCTTTACCGAAGCATTAAGAAATGTGTTTGTCATCTATGGCCTTACCACCCTGAACACACCTGATCTCGTCTGATCTCAGAAGCTGGCAGGATTGGGCCTGGTTAGTACTTGGATGGGAGAAATGCATTGGTAAGGGCCACCAGCATCCTTGACTTCTTCTGATGACTGTCCTCTGTAGACTAGAGAGTTAATGGAGGATGCTGGGTGGATCTGTGGAACTGGATTTCCTGATCCCAGTGAGAATAATGACACCCTGGTGGTGCCTTGCCAAAGACAAGGTGGGTGCAATGGCCCATGATACGGCACAGGGACAAAATGATCATCAAGTGGACAGTGGCAGTCAGTTTCTTTCCCAGCTCCCCTCACCCCGCCTCAGGGCTTGTATAAAATGACCACACTGAACCAGGAGTGGTGGCTCACACCTGTAATCCCAGCACTTTGGGAGGAAGAGGCTAGAGAGGATTGCCTGAGTCCAGGGGTTCAAGACCAGCCTGGGCAACATGGCAAGACCTCGACTCTACAATAAATCAAAAAATTAGCCAGGTGTGAAGGCACTTACCTGTGGTTCCAGGTACTTGGAAGGCTGAGGTGGAAGGATCGCCTGAGCCCAGCAGGTCGAGGCTGCAGTGGCCATGAGGGTACCACTGCACTCCAGCCTGGGAGGCAGAGTTAAACTCTTACTAAAAAAAAAAAAAAAAAAAGCTATACTGACAGGGATAGAAGCGATGCTTTGGCTCAACAGCATAGTATTCCTTCTCCAAGACGGGTCTGGCTGTGGCCAGGGCTGAGTGTCCAACCTCCTTATAACCCAGTGCTGAGTCCCTGAAAGAGTGACTTTCTCTTTTTCTTTCTTTTTTTTTCCCCTGAGTTGAAGTCTTACTCCATCGCCCAGGCTGGAGTGCAGTGGCATGCTCATGGCCACCCCAGCATTGACTTGCTGGGCTCCGGCAATCCTTCCACTTCAGCCTTCCAAGTAGCAAGAACTACAGGTGCACGCTACCATGCCCGGCTAATTTTTTTGATTTATTGTAAAGACGAGGTCTTGCCAAGTTGCCCAGGCTGGTCTCGAACCCACGGGCTCAGGCAATCCACTCGCCTCAGCCTCCCAAAGTGCTGGGATTACATGCTGAGCCACCAAGCCAGGCCTTGAGCGACTTTCTCACCTAGCTGTAAATTGATTTGATTAGGCCCTCCCATCATGGAGGGGTTGGACTTTATCCTCACAAGGACAGACACATATTTCACGTATGAATTTGCTTTCTTTACCTCCAGTGCTTCTGTCAGCACCACCAGTGATGGACTCACAGAATGCTTTATCCATCAGCTTGGCATTCCACAGAATACAGTCGCTAACAGGGCATGCATGTTACAGCCAAGGAAGTGTACAAATGAGCTCACACCCGAGGAATTCACTGGCTTTACCACGCGCCTCATGACCCAGAAGCAACTGGCTTAACAGAATGGTGGATTGGTTGCTGTGAGAGCACAGCCGGGAAGCTATACAAAATGCAGTGTATTTTGTCTTTTTTTGAGTCGGGGTCTCACTGTGTCACTCAGGCTAGAGTGCAGTGGCATAATCATAGCTCACCGCAGGCTCGACCTGCTGGACTTAGGCGATTCTTCTGCCTCAGCCTTCCAAGTAACTGGAATCACAGGTGTGCACCACCATGTTTGACTAATTTTTTTGATTTACTGTAGCAACAAGGTCTTGCCAAGTTGCCCAGGCTGGTTTCAAACTCCTAAGCTCAAGCAATCCTCTCACCTTGGCCTCCCAAAGTGCTGGGATTACATGGGAGAAGGGGTGGGGGTGGGGTGCACTGTACAGTGTGTATATATGTGTGTGTGTGTGTGTGTGTGTGTGTGTGTGTGTGTGTGTGTGTATATTTTTTTTTTTTAGTTGCAGTCTCACTCTGTCCCCCAGGTGGGATGCAGTGGCATGCTCACAGCCACTGCAGCCTTACTTGCTAGGCTCAGGTAATCCTTCCACTTCAGACTTCCAAGTAGCTGGAACTACAGGCATGCGCCCAGCTAATTTTTTTATTTATGAGGTCTCGCCATGTTGCCCAAGCTGGTCTCAAACCCCTGGGCTCAGGTAATCTTCTTGCCTCTGCCTCCCAAAGTGCTGGGATGACAGGCATGAGCCGCTGCACCTGGCCCATACAGTGTATTTTTAAAATCACAACCAGTATCATAAACAACACTAAGAGATAAGGGTGGCTGTGGCCTCCTCATTATTACACCTAAAATCTAAAACCCACTGGGAGAATTTTTGCTACCCATTGCCATAACCATAGGCTCAGGGGGTGTGGAGACCCCAATTTCCAAGGGAGAAGTACTTTCACCATGGGACACTCACAATACTGATGACTTGGAAGTTAAGACAGCCCCTAGCCATTTTGGTTTCTCATGCTAGTGAACCAACAGACAGAGAAAGGAGTTACCATAATGTCTGAGTTGATTAATCCCAGTTAACAGAGGACATTAAGTTGCTTCTGCATAACAGAGATAGAGACTAGATCTGAGACCCAGGAGATTCACTGAGGCACCTCTTAATAATCCTTTACCCAGTGGTCCTGGTCAACAGATAACTTCAAAGTCAGGTGCCATGGTACACACATTTAGTCACAGCTACTTGGGAGGCCAAGATGGGAGGGTCACTTGAGCCCAGGAGCTGAAGACCAGACTGGGCAACATAGCAAGACCCCTATCTCTTTTTTCCCCTCATTTTTATTATATGTATAATATATAAATATACCAAAAGTACACATATACTTATAAAAAATATGTATCTATACTTTTGATTTTTATTAGTAGAGATAAGTTCTCGCTCTGTTGCTCAGGCTGCTCCTGAACTCCTGGGCTCAAGCAATCCTCCTGCTTCAACCTCCCAGAGTTCTGGGATTACAGGCGTGAGCCACCACACCCAGCCAAGACCCCATCTCTTAAACAAGAAACAGCCGGGCGCAATGGCTCACGTCTATAATCCTAGCACTTTCAGAGGCTGCGGTGAGAGGATTGCCTGAGCCCACGGGTTCAAGACCAGCCTAGGCAACTTGACGAGACCTCATCTCTACAATAAATTAAAAAATTAGCTGGGCGTGGTGGTGCACACCTGTAGTTCCAACTATTTGGAAGACTGAAGTGGAAGAATCCCAGCAGGTTGCAACTGCAGAAGTCAGGAACGTGTCACTGCACTCCAGCCTGAACAACAGAGTGAGACTCCGATGCAAAAAAAACCCAGGTAACCTCAGCAACCCAACAGAGCAGGACCACAAAGGACTCAGATCCCACAGGAGTAAAGGTTTGAGTCACCCACCAGGTAAAGATCCTTTCTAGCCAAAATACTGACAAAAGGTAAGGAGAACATGTCATCAGGGATAAAGCAGGCAGCTCTGATGATGAACTTAGGCCTCGTAACCCCCATTTTCCCTAGATAACTTATGGGAAGAACACTGGCAGTAGCTAACATTTTAGACTTCCGTGGGAGTATGATCAAACTGGCATTGTCTCTTGTGAGGTATTGTCCAGACAAAGACTGTTTCTCCCTATACCTGGCTTCTTCCTGCCTCCTCCCTCAGGGAGCAGCCCCCGGCCAAGACTGGTCTCTGAAGGATATGTGTATTCCCGGTAATGAGTCATGGGATACGGGTGACCAAGCAACCCTGAAATCAGTGTAGTTATCACTCTTTATTATTATTAATTTTTGAGTTGGAGTCTCACTGCTTCACCCCGGCTGGAGTGCAGTGGCACACACACTCACGGCCACCCCAGTGTCGACTTTCTCGACTCCAGCGATCCTTCTGTTTCAGCCTTCCAGGTAGCTGGAACTACAGGCGCGCGCTACCATGCCCGGCTATTTTAATTTTATCGTAGAAACGAGGTCTCGCCAAGTTGCCCGGGCTGGTCTTGAACCCGTGGGCTCAGGCAATCCACTTGCCTCAGTCTCCCAAAGTACTGGGATTACAGGCTGAGCCACCGAGCCCGGCCAGTCACCACTCTTTTTTCTTTTTTGAGTTGGAGTCTCACTCTGTCGCCCAGACTAGAGTACAGTGGCACGCTTCCGGCCACCGCAGCCTCGGCCTGCTGGGCTCCAGCGATCCTACCGCCTCAGC
>CAUYQG010008411.1:0-27053 GCA_963574415.1 Tarsius wallacei | reverse complement strand
AAGGCAAGAAACCCAGCCTCCTTCTCCTTTCCCACGCCCCTCGAAGTTGGAGGATGGGGGTGTGTGGAGCCAGAGAAGCGACCAGGGGGCTGAACAGCGGGGAAGTGATTATTGGGCAGCCGGCCTGGGTGGACAGATGGGGCGGGCAATGGGGCAGGCCCCTGCCTCTCTCCGTCAGGTGTCGCTCTGGTAGGTAAGTGAGAGGCAGCGAGTCCCAGGGAACCCGGCACCACGCCTGTCTCCCCTGACTCCTGCGCAGGGGTCCTGGGTGGGGGGGTCCACTTGGGATTCGGACGGGAACGTTAAAAGTTCGTAGACTCACCCCCAAAGCCCCAGGCTTCTTGTGCCTCCAACCGTGAGCATTGTGGTGGGGGGGCATTTAGACATCCTCCGGGAAGTTCACTGGGGTTAGGACTAGGGAAGTAACGACTCTGCAGACAGCCATGACAGGGTGGGCGCTAGGCTTCCGGGAAGTCCGAGCGGCTGCTGTCCAGCAGCCTGGAGCTGATTCTGGCTGGGGGTTGCCAGGGCAGACAAGGCCTGACACCACCAGTCCTGTCCAGGCTCATGGCACCCGAGTCTCATCCTGCAACGGACACACACTGTGTTCCACGTGCACACTGGAGCTCTGTTTCTGCGTGCCTGTCCTTTCGTGGCTATCGGGAGGGAGCTCTGTCTGGAGCTGATCTCTTCAGGAGGAGAAAGGGGCTAGTGGATGAATTAATCTCCACAAGTTTTATGAGTGATATAACTATCTTCCCGAAACACTGGAAAATAAAAAACCAAATCCCACCTCTCTAACACGACTACTGTCAACACTGTAGTATATTTCCTTCCCATTAACTTGCGTTTCACTGTGTTATGCTAACAGTTCTACGTCCTGCCTGTTTTTCTGTTAGTTCTGGCTTTTTGTTTAACTTGAGATGGTCCATTTCTTAATGCAGCTCCCTCTTCATCCCAACCCCCAACCCCCACTGGCTGTGTGGTGTGAGCTCCTGGTAAGGAGGGGGCTCCAGTGGGGCTTCTGGGAGTTAAGATTCCATTTCTGTCTGACCTTTCCCTCCGTGCCTGCCCAAAGGCAGCGGATCCAATGAGGTGGAGCAGGTGTGAAGGAGGCAGTGCCTTTGTAGCCTTCGTGGGGTGCTGGAAGTGTGGGGATGAGGCCCAGAGGACTGGACCTCCACCAGTGTTGTCTGCTCATGGGAGGCTCTTGAGTGAGGTTGAGCAATTGAATACGGGTGTTTCCTCAGCCCTGGTCTGCTAATCCCCAAGTCTGGAGACACCTGCTTGTTTGTCTGGTTGACACTCTTGCTGGCTTCCTAATCCATCTCCTCATTCCTTCCAGTGTTGCCTGTCCTCCCCCCATCCCTGCCTCCCTCTTCACCCTCTGTCCAGCTTCCCTTACTCTCATCACTGAGGAACTTTCACAGGCATGCTCTCTCCCAGGGCTGACTGGGATCTGAGAGTGGTCTTAGATGCCTGCTTCACCTTCACCCCACTGTCACCGCCTAGGGAGATTCCCTTCTGTGTCATAATCCCAATCTCAGTACCCACAGCCTACTTTTAACAACGAGACTCGCTTGCCCCCTCCCCCACTTCTCCCTGTCTTGAAGGTTAACTGTACCCTTGTTCACCACCTTGGCCTCCTGGCCCAGCCCCCCAGCCCCAGCCTCTCACCACTCCCCTCAAACCATCTTTCATTCACTGGGGACCAAACAATACTTCCAAAGTACTTTTCTCTGATATGTCTCTCCCTTGATTAAAAATAAAGCAACCCATCCCCACGCCCATTTCCTTATGGATACTCAGCACCCAAGACCCATCACAGTCTGACCCCAGTCTTGTTTCCCCGCCTTGGCATGATACTCGGCATGCAGTGGGCCCTTGGAGAATCAGCTGACCCACCACCGCAAGTCCTAACTTCTCTTGAAACAGTCCCCCTGCTCTCAGCAACCACTCACCCACTGAATCAAGTCTTACTAGCCTCAGGACCCACCCAGCATCTTCTCTGTCTGTGCCCTCCCACCCTGCCCAGGGGAATAGTTCTTACTGTGGCCTAAGGATGCTTACCATAGGCCAGTATCTGCTATTGTCTGCTGGTCCCGGTCTTCCTTGTCTTGCCAGCTGGGGACTTCCTCTAGGGCAGTGGTGATGGCCCATTCATCCTTGTGCATACAGCTCCCAGGACAGGGTCAAGGAGTTCATACTGGACTCGTCAGTATCTGCTGAGGGGGACAACGAATATTTACTGAAGAAAGCAGGAGTGTGTCTCTGAAGGCTCTCGAGTCCCTTTCTGTGGGGATCCCCCCTTGACCGAGAAGGGTTCTAGGTTCCACCTGATCCAGGACCCTCCCCAGTTCTACAAGTTGGCTTTTACAACAAGGCCAGGACTTTACAGAAGGTGGGTGAGGAGGGAAGTTTCAGAGGCCTGCTAAGATAAGTGAGGGAGCCTCTGCCAACAGTAAGGAAAGGGGTAGGGAGAACAGAAGGGCTGCATACCCTTCAACTGGGAGCAATGGGGGAGGGAAAGGATGAGAAGCCTGGTGGAGAGGGTTGTCTCTCTCTACCAGGGTCTCCTTACCAGGGAAGATTATACAAGGACCCCAGCTCTTGCCCTGAATCAGCAGGACTTTATCTTTAAGACCCATTTGCCCAACCCCTGCCCACCTTCCCATGACTCCCCTGTAGGCCCAAGTCCTCCCGTTGGTGTGCGCAGCACAGAAGTAGTCCTCCTCTCCTTCTGATGTGCTTCCCAGTCTGGAGAGACCTCTACAGGGGACAGGCCAGCCTTCCCCCTGGAGGAGACCCCTGGAGGACCTAGGCCAGCCCTCCCCCTGGAGCAGGTCCCAGCACACTAGCAGGGCCCCAGAGAGGGAGGCCAGCTGGGGCTGCCTTTCCTGTAAGCAGCTGCAGGCTAGGCTCCCTGCTAGGAAATGCTTTTGTTTGCTTTAATAATTCATAGCTGATCCCCAGCCTGGGACCTGGCAGGCAGGCCTGTGGGTGGGTGGCAAGAGGGTGGGTAGATGAGAAGCAGGATGGGCAGTCTTTAGGTAGACTTGAGGGACAGAGCAGGTCAGTGAGATCTTTCCCTCCCCACCTCCTTCAGGGGCCTTGGTTGCTGGGTTGATTTCCTGGGGCAGGTGAGCAGGGCAGCTGCTGGGGCAGTGGAAAGAGGGGATAGGGAGTCTCCCCGGCCTCAGACCTCCTCTCCAGCAGGACCATCTGGACATAGGCTCTGGGCAGCTGCCTCTAACCAGCAGGCCCTCCCTCTGCCTGCATTGTTGAGGTGGGTGTGCCCCAGTGAGCTGCTGCTTTTATCTTCCATGGTCTGCAGTGTGGCCAGGCTCTGGGCATGTCAGGGCCAGGCAGAGCTAGGCCAATAGATCTTGGCTGGGGCAGGGGCAGGGATGCCAGCACAGCTTGATGATCATCAGCTGTCCTAGGGGTCCAGAGGATGTCTGGGAGGGGTGGGCTCAAGGAAGGGAGGATGCAGAGGAAAGGAATGGGGGACTTAGGAAGCCATGTCAGGATGGGGCAAAGAAGAGCTGGATTTAGCAGAGAGAGACTTTAGAGAAATCCAAGGAAAGGGAGGAGATGCAGGAGACATACACTTTTCTCCTTCCATCTCCCGAAGTGGGGAGGAGATGCTGACAAAGACCCTCCCCTTGTTGCTGATGACATCAGGGCTTGTCCCCTGTTTCCCCAGCATTCCAGATTCCAGACTCAAAGATGGATCGGGCCCAAGCCAAGGCACTGCTCAGAACTTTGGACTGTCCAGGCAGCCAAGAGTTAGAATTTGTTGGGAGGAAGGGAAGGCAGAAGGCCTCGGGTACCTCTGAAGGGAGGCTGAGGCTCCATCCTTGGTCACTTGTCCTCTGTGAGGTTTGGGTCAACTGTTGTTAAATTGCTCATATTTATACTAAGCATGTAGTCAAGCATGTGAAGAGCCATGAGTGGTCATATGAATAGAGACCAGAGACTGCGGGGGGACCATTGTCAGGACCAGACAGTGGTGGCAGGGTAGACAGGCTGGCATGAGAAGGGCCCTGGGGCATCCTGCTCAGGCTGGAAGAGGAGCATCTCCAGGATCCCAGCCACCACAGCCAGACAACTCTGCAGCCCCCATGTTGCCATGGGCATCCCCATGCATCTGGAGCACAGGTCACCTGAATGACCCGGGCTGGGGAAGTCAGGTCACTCTTGGTGTTGACTTGAACCTGAACTCCCAACACAGTGCTCAAATTTAATGCACACCCATGCTTGCTACAAGGCAGGTTTATTTCAACTGAAAGGTATTTGTGCAAACAAAATCTTTTCTGGTGTCTTTTCAGTTATTTCAGAACAAACAATGGGAAGTGGGAAGGGGTAAGCGGGGCACAGTGCAGAGTGAGCATGTTCTCCTCCCAGTCTGGGTTCTCTAGTACAGGAGCAAATGCCCCACTGCCTCAGCATGCTCTGGGGCTGAGAGGAAAGTGTTTTGAACATTGTGTTTAAAACAGTCTTTTTAAGAAAGCAAGGAAAGGTATCGTTCATGTTGGAGTCTTACAGAATTGGTTAAGATGGCTGGTTTTGTCATTCAGTTGCATTTATCTAAAAAAGGCACTTATGTGGCATGGTTTGTTCACTAATGAAGCTAAGTGAATCAAACGTTTCTGAATTATGGGCTCCAGCAATACAAGTGCCAGGTGAGGCAGTTCTGACTTACATTTGTCGTAAATGGATACCTGCCAAGCTGTGCTCAGGCCCTCGGGGCTGTAGCTTTGCAGGCTTCCTTCCACCACAGCCCAGGCTTGTGGATGGCTGGTGGGTGGTGCTGACTCGTATCCCCTCAGGACCCTGGGAAAAGGGTCTGCTTCTGCTGCCATCTGCTTCCCTTTGCTCGAGGGCTTGCTCAGGCTGCCAGAGCCTGCTCTGCCCATTCACAGGGCAGGGCACAAGTACCTGAAGAGTAACAGCCCTGGAAGCCCTTAACCAACGACTGACTGGATAAGTACCCCGGCTCTCTCTCACCCATCCCTCTGGTTGGATAACTCTGAGGCACACATGCTGTTAGTACCAGAGTCAGTACCAACGGGATTGAGCTCCAGGTGCCCCTAGTGGTACCTTGTTGGAAATGCACCCTTTAGAGGCTGCTTATCCATCTTTGTCAAACCACTCACTCCACTCTCCTCCGTTTTTCCTGGAATTGCTGTCCAAATAAACTGCTGGTATTTGAATCCTTGTCTCAGGGTCTGCTTCCAGGGGCACCCAAATAAAGCACTTGCCTCTCCAGGCTTCGGGGCTCCATTCCCCCTTCTCTCCATCTTTCTTTTAGATTAAGGATACATATCAACAGATATCCTCAAAGTTTCCCCCCCCCACACACACACCCCAGTGGTGTCCTGGGCCGCCCCACTTTGGAGACCACAGAATCAGAGACATTGGCCTTGAGCCACATTTTTCTGCCTCTAAGCCAGTCTGAGAGCAGACAGCAGCCTCTGCCTCCCATCTGTACCCCACACATCTGCACCCAGAATGTGACCATCTGGGTTAATTAGACCACTCAGCACCTCCTGGATTGTTTGAGCTTATCTCTGTGTTTCTTTCTTTCTGTTCTTTAATTTGGGTTTGTTTTCACGTTACAAGAGGATCAGCTATTCCTAAGGGATGAAAAACACCTCCCCTTCATCCTTCCCAACCCTGCCCCTCTGGGGCTTGCAATCCCATTCGACAGATGCTGATTGGTCACCTCCTGCATGTTGGGAGCAGGGGGACCTTGGAGTCAATCAGGAGATGGAGGCGCCCTCCACACCTGCCTCTGTGGCTCTCTGTTCTTCTCTCTTGTTTGTAGGAAATACTAGACTGTCTTTAAAGCAAAACCTTCTCTCGTCTTACCTCGAGTTTCTCCAAGTCCGGCAGGGCTACGAACAGTGTAAGCTGGGGACATTCCCAGGCAAGGAGCAGCCCTGCGTGTGCCCTGCAGAGATCTTGCCCACTTGGCAATCCTCCCTTGGCCACAAGGGGGCTGGGGCTGTCATCAATATCATTCTGTTGTTGTCCACAACAAGGATCCTGTCCTGAAACTGTAAACCAGCCAGTGCTGCCCCACCGGATAGGCGTGAGCCCTGGAGGATGATTGTGCTTCAGCTCTATTGAGCCATGGTGGGAAAGGGCAGGATGCCACTCTAAAATGCCTCAACAGCGGTGGAACTGAGCCCAGCCCTCCTATGGGGCAGGACACAGGCATGTGAGGCAGTGCCTTCCCTTCATGACCTCAGCTGGCAGCACTGGACACTGGTCCAGACCCCTGCTGTCTTCCCCCTCCCCTGGTCCCTGTGCTCTCTCTCCCCAGCAGTCCCCTCCTACAGAGAAGGCAGGTGCTGTGAAGGGAGCTTGGCTTGGGGCTTAGGCCAGACTTCCCAGGTCTGGTCCTCAGGAGCCTGGCAGGAGCTGGGGGGCAGCCAGGACCCAGGACTGGTGATACTTGCCACAGGGGATAGGTAGGAAAGGATGCTCAGGCCAGAGTCATTGATTTCTTCTGCAAGTCTGGAATTTGACCTGGACAGTGCAGAGTGTCTGCCTAGGAAGGGCTTGTGGAGTGGTCCAGGGGATTCCGTTATATCTCAGCATCCACCTCTCCTCTGCCAAGGCCTCTTTCTCTGTAGCCTTCCTCCCTGCTGTCTGAGAGCCTTCCAGGCATCTTTCCTGGACTAGATGACAGAGTAAAAGACCCCAGGACCTGAGATTGCTTCACAAACCCACCTCCTCTGCCCTTCTCTCCCACTAGGTGGTCCTGAAACCCTTCCCTCCGGCGGAGTTCAAACTAAGCTGGTCATGGGAGCTGGAGGGAGGAGCTCAGGGCTGATGCCTTATTAGCATATTCATCAGCAGCAATCAGGGCCCTGCTGTGAGAAAGCCCTCTTCTGGGCTTCCCTTCCTCTTGATGGCTGGGGAGGAGAGTGGGGGGGGCTGGTCAAGGCCTCAACTAGAAAGGACTGCAGCCTGAGGGCAGTGGTGGAGGGGAAGAGGGAGGCTGGAGCCAGAGTAAAGTTGCTGGGAAAGGAGCATCTGTGGAAAGAACCTTAGGTAGGAAAGGAATGGTGTTGGTGGCCCCCTTCATCTTGATTAGGGGACAAGAAGACCCATTGCTTCCGCCTCCTGAGTCATCATCATTCCACATGGGCCACTGAGGGAGTAGGCTCTCAGGAACCATTTTTATTTCATTATTTGTATATTTATGATCATCTGTCTGAGTAAAACAATAGCAAGTCCCTCATGCCCTTGACATTCCAGATGTTATAGCTTAGCATGGAGCCAGGCAAAAGAGTACACTGATTTAAAGTTATATGAAGAAAAATGTAAAGTAGCGATGAATAGAGCACCAATTGTCACATGTCCATGATGGGCATCTGGAAAAGCTGGGCTAACTGGCTCTCAAATCAGTTCCACCATCCTCATCCTCTTCCCTGAATCCCTGCAGCAATCTCTCATTTGTCCCCCACACTGCGCACACCCCCCTCCATTATATTCTCTAAGCCCTGCCTGTTTTCAGAACTTTTTAGCAGGATTTAGTCATGTTTCCCAATCTGTGTCCTTCAACAAAAGTGCTTTGTAGTCAAGTAAGTATTGTATATTAGTTATCCATTGCTGCATTGAAAAATTACTCCAAAATGTAGCAACTTATAACAACAAACATTTGTTATTTCACACAGTTTCTGAGAGTCAGAAGCTAAGGAGCCATTTAGCTGGGTGGTTCTGGCTCAGAGCCTCTCGCAAGGCTGCTGTCAAGATGACAGCTGGGGCTGCAGTCATCTGAAGGCTTAACTGAGGCTGGTGGATCTGTTTCCAAGGTAGCTCAAGCCAGCAAGTTAGTGCTGGCTATTGGTAAGAGGCCTCAGTTCTTCTCCATGTGAGCCTCTCTGCAGGGCTGCTTGAGTGTCCTCACAACATGGCAGCTGGCTTCCCATTGAATGGCTGATCTGAGAGAGAGAACAAGGCAGAAGCCACAGAGACCAATCCAGATGCAATATGAGAGGGGGTTAACTATGTAACACATGAGTGAAAGGAGGTGGGGATCACTGAGAACCACACATGGGGAGCACTGGCCATGGGGCGCCAACTCAAGCAAGATCTATTCCTGGAGGGTGTCCCAGGGCCCCCAAATTATGGCCACAGCACCCCTTTCTAAAGGGAGGGTCTGGAGCCATGGGAGATCTAAGGAACACACTTTGGAAGATCCTGGCTCAGAGAAGAAAGTCTAAACTCCTTCCTCTGGCGTTTGTGTTCCTGCATGGTCTGGCATGAACTTCCACTACAAACTTTTCTCTCCCCACTTAGCTTTTTTTTTTTTAGTCAGGATTTCACTTTGTTGTCCAGGCTGGAGTACAGTGTATAGAGGCATGATCATGGTTCACTGCAGCCTTCAACTCCTGGGCTTAAAATATCCTCCTGCATCAGCCTCCCAAGTAGCTGGGACTATAGGCACACACTATGCTTGGCTAATTTTTTGTTTATTTATTTACTGGTATTTTGGTAGAGACGAGATCTTGCTATGTTGTCCAGGCTGGTCATGAACTCTTGGCCTCAAGTGATCCTCCCTGGGCCTCCTAAAGTGCTGGCATTATACAGTCCCTGATCCCCACTCTGCTTTTTTGAAATGTATGGTCCATTGACACCAACTCTCAGGCATACAGCTATTTCTTATGCTGTTTGTTCTGCCTTTTTGCCTCCTCCACCTATTGGGCTCCTATTTATTTCTCAAGGACCTGGGAGAAAGCCACCACCTCCATGAAGTCTTCCTCTAATCTCTCACAAAAAGAATTTTTTCTTCCTTGGTCTTCTCTAGTTTTTTGCATGATAACATATTTTGGGGAACATCTCTCCCTGTCTTGTGTCACAGCTCCCTATAACTGTCTCCTTCCCCCCCCCCCAGAGGCATTTGACTCCATTCCCAGTTGTTGACATGTGTCCGATGCTTGGTACATCATTGGAGTTCAGGAAATATTTGGTGAACAGGGCCTTGGTTTTCCCATTCTTCTGCTCTAACCCTGGCCTTGTTTTGGGGCATGGTTTCTAATTAACCAGGAGAGAGCTGGCAAGGCCAGACTAGAAGTTCCTTCTGCCCAAGAGAGCCTGTGATTGTCTTTCCCAAAGCCTGAGGCGGGTCCCTCTAACCTGGGGAGGGTGCTTCCTACCTTCAACCATAGCTTAGTGTCAGGGCTGGGCAGCCTAGTGTCCCTGAGCCAGTTTGATATCTCGGGTCTGATGGACATTGTCATTCCCCAGGCAAGACCACAGGCTCATGGAAGCCTTGTCGTGAGCTGGGGTTCAGTAGAATATTTGTTCCAGAGCCTCCCAGGTGCCTCTTGAGGCCCTACAGGGCAGTCACAGGTCTTTGGTCAGTAAGATGGATTGGTTTATACCTCAGATTTTGGACATCAGCCTTACAAAATGTGCAGCCCAGGGAAGCCTGGGAGGGAGGCCTCCAGGCTACCTCCCCCCACTCCCCCCAAATCACCTGCTGTGTCTCTTGTTCCCAAGGGGAGAGGCTAGGATGAGCTCAGTGCTGAGAATCTCTATCCCGAGGCGAGATGATCCTGGCCGGGGTGGAAATGGCCCGTCCAGGTAGATTTCTTGCCCAAATTTTGGACGTATTGGAGCCAAGTCCTGGCCAACCTGCCTGCCTGGCCTGAGTCATTGGGGCCTTTCCTGTGGGGGGGCCCTTCTGGTGGTTTCCAGCTCCTTTCCTCCCGCAGTGGCACGGGCCTAGCCAGAGGTGCTGGCATCTTTCCCCAGGAGGGCCTTTCCGGTGGTCTCTAGCTCATTTCCTCCTGCAGTGGCGTGGGCCTGGCACGGGCACATTTTGAGAAGCAGCCCCCCTCCAACCTCAGGAAATCCAACTTCTTCCACTTCGTGCTGGCCATGTATGACCGGCAGGGGCAGCCCGTGGAGGTGGAGCGCACAGCCTTCATCGACTTCGTGGAAAAGGACCGAGTGAGAGGCTCGTGGGCTTGGCTGGGACCAGCCCTGGGAGGGACCCCTCCCCACACACTCTGGGGCGGATGAATGGGTAGATGCTGGATGAGTGGAGAAGGGTGGATGGCTGGAAGGGAGTGGAGTGGGTGGAGTTAGGAGGAAGGGGTGAGTGAGGGAGGCTGGAGGATCCCTGAGCACCTGAGTGTCCTCTCCATGTTGTCCCCGCAGGAACCCGGGGCTGAAAAGACAAACAATGGGATCCATTACCGCCTCCGGCTGGTGTATAACAATGGTGAGTGAAGGCCACTGCCCCTGCCTGGCCCTGACCCTGAGGAAGTCTGGGCACCACAGCCCTGTGCAACACCCAGTGCTCCACTTGTCAGGGCTGGGAGGGTGTGGGTGTGAACTGGTCATCGAGGCTGTGGATGTTGCCCTGACAGGAAACCCTCTCCACTATCCCCCCCCCAGGACTTCGGACAGAGCAAGACCTCTATGTGCGTCTCATCGACTCCATGTCCAAGCAGGTGAGCCAGCCCTGGGGGTACTCAGGCCCATCCTGCCTTGCGACCCTGTCTCCCCTTGGTCTGAGTGAGCATCCTCTTCCCTGACCTAACCTCCCCATGCCCTTCATCCCCCCGAGTCTGGCTCCCCCATCCTCCTCCTCCTACCTAGGAGGCTGTATTGTTCTTGCCCTCTAGCCTAGAGATCTTTGTATAAAGACCCTGACTTAGGTCACACTCTCTAGCAGCCCAGCCTGGGATGGGAACTCAGGTGCATATAGTTTAGTGGGGAAACTGAAGGGAGCTTGCAGGAGAAAGGGGAGGGCAGCAGGCCAGGAAGCTGCACAGGGAGCTCTAGAGAAGCTTGGAGCAAGGAAGCCAGCATTTTGTACCCTGTATCAGTCAGTCATTGACTGGGGACCACTCCTAAGGGTGTGACCTCCCAGACATCTTCAGACCACACAGCTCCATCCACTGAGAGCAGTTCTCAAGAGAAAGCCCTCAGCAGCCAACACCAACCACAGCTGGGAGTAGGGCACTTGTCCAGTAAAGGGGATCTGAGACTCCCAGGAGCTTCCACAGCAGACCCTCGGCACCTTCTGATGTGCTGCTCACAGGGAGGAGGCTTGGGAGGGCAGCGTAATGAGTTGGGGGTGATTGAAACCTGAGTAGGCCCTGATCCATTTAACCAAGTTAGGGCCCCAAGCTTCAGGGCTTTTCAGAGACATCGTGTGTGCTAGGAAGAAGAAGGGGACAGAGTCTCAAATGAGCCAGATTAGTGGGCAAGGAATGCAGGGTGAAGACTTGGGCTTTCCACAGGCAGTATCCACCTAGTCCCAGGGCAGAGGAAGTTAGATTTGTTTCTGGAAGGCCTATGGCCACTGGGATGAGGGAGGCAGACCAGGCAACGCCAAATGGGACTGTGTGGGGGATGGGTGTGGAAGGGATGAGGGAGAGAGCCCACAAATGGGGGAAGACCCGGAGGGTTATAAACTGGGAAACTAGATTTGCTGTTTAGGAAGCTCCCCTTGCTTCAGGGAGAAGGAGGCCAGGAGTGGTGAGGAGGAGATCCAGCAGTCCAAGGGGGAGTCCGGGCCTGGGCTGGGAAGGAGATAGGCATGGAGGAAGAAGCAGCTGTGCCGGCCTTGGGGCTGACTGGCTGGCAGGGATAACTGAGAAGGACAGGGCTCATGTGCAGCAGCAGAGGTCCACTAGGAGCATGGGAACAGCCTGTACACAGGAGAATGCCCAGGGGTGAGAGGAGGGCATGATGCAGGATGGAAGTAGAGTGTGTCTACCCCACCAGCAGCCTGACTTTGGTCCTAACTGGGGACCCCATTGACCCCAAGCAGAGCAAACTCTGGGAAGAGCTGCCTGCAGACAAACAGAATTTGCAGGCCTCATACCACTCTGGTCACCCCAGTGGTGGTCCTGGTTTTAGGGGGAGTTTTATCCTCCGCTTGGGCTGCCAAGCTCCAAGCTCCTGCCTTGTGCTTTTGGGCTTCCCCAGAGCAAGGCGGAAGGTATGCTCTTCCCTGAGGCCGGGGCCTCCATCTGCCTATCTTGGGAGATGTCAGTATAGAGCCAGAGATTGTCTTTGCATTGCCACCTGGTCTCTGCGTTGCCACCTGCACTGGAGAGGAGGCTCCTTCCCCTCCAGCCCGTGCACCTCCCCCTCCCCTAGGCCATCATCTATGAGGGGCAGGACAAGAACCCCGAAATGTGCCGAGTGCTGCTCACCCACGAGATCATGTGCAGGTGAGATGGGCTGTCTGTCTCATACCTAGCCCCTTTGTCAAGGTGTTGCCAAGGATTCTCAACTGGCCAGGCCCTGGCCCTACCCCTTGCCTCGGCCATTGCCTCTTGCCGCCATCTGCTGCAGCTCCCTGGGGAAGCCTGGTGGAGGGAGGCTAGGGTGGAGGGAGGCCCCTGGGCACAGCACGGGCTTGGGGAGAGGGTCCTTGAGGCCTCATTAGCCTGACTTGTTTATATGGCTTTTCCAAGTGTTTTTGTATGAGATGCCTCTGGCCGCACTGGGAAGCTTAACTAATAAAGCTCCCGGGAGGGGTTCACTGGGGATGTGGGAGCAGGGCCTTGGCCAGGCAACCCAACGGCCTCTGGGATTAGCTCAGAAGCTAATCTTTGAAGAAACTTTGAACCTCAGGGCATAGATGTGGCAGAGTGGGAGTGGGGTGAAGGAGACACATCTCTTGGCTCTTTTTTCCTTATTATCCCAGAGCTTGGCATTTCTAGTAAGGCTTCCCCCAGGAAGTGCCAGTTATACAGGGTCCTGGGGCAGTTCCTGATGCATGGAAAAGAGAATAGTGTTCCAAAATCTGTTGTTGGTAGCCAGGTGCCTGTAATCTCAACTACTTGGAGGCTGAGGCAGGAGGATCATTTGGCCCCAGTAATTCGAGTCCAGCCTGGGCAACTTAGCACGACCCTGTCTTAAAAAAAAAAATTTCAGCCCAGCCCGGGCAACTTGGCAAGACCTCATCTCTACAATAAATAAAAAATTAGTCGGGCATGGTAGCACATATCTGTAGTTCCAGCTACTTGGAAGACTGAGGCAGAAGGATCGCCAGAGCCCAGCAGGTCGATGCTGGGGTGGCCATGAGCATGCCGCTGCACTCCAGCCTGGGCAACAGAGTGTGACTCCAACTCAAAAACAAAAACAAACAACAAAAAAATTCAGTGGTTAGGATAATGGCTACCTTTGGAGGGTAATGACAAGAAAGGGGCAGTAGGGGGCTTCTGGCGTGCTGGTCACATGGTATTTCTTGGCCTGGTTGCTGGTTACATGAGCAGGTTCACTTTGTGATAATTTGTTAGCTGCATGCTTACAGTCTGAACTTAGTCCATATGTAGATTGCACTTCCATAGAGAGAGATGCTGTATGTGGCCTGCAGCCTACACTTTGCTTGGTCCTCTAGGAGTGAGGTGTCTTTGAGACAAGGGTTTCCTGGCCAACCTTATCCCCAGGGCTATGTTCTTGAGGTTCCCTTCAAGGACCCTAGATGTCTTTCTCCCCCAGGCCTCTGGGAGTGAGAATGTCAGCACCCTCACCCCGGGGCTGCCCACACACACAATCTCACACTAAAATCTCCTCTCTCCTTCACCCACTTCCTCTTTCCCTCCATCCTCATCTTTCCTTTAGCCGGTGCTGTGACCGAAAGAGCTGTGGCAACCGGAATGAGACGCCCTCAGATCCCGTCATTATTGACAGGTACAGGCTGGGGGAGGGGGCCTGGGAGCTGCAGGGCGGGAGATGGTTAGGGGATACTGGGATGAGCCACAGAGCACTGGGTTAAAGGGGGAGGCACAGTCTCCTCCTCCCCAGGGACATGTTGGTGGCTCTGAGTTGAGAGAGAAGCTGCCAAGGACCGTGAGTGAAGACGTGGCCCTCTGAGTGAAGCCACTTGTGGCAAACTTTCTGGAGCTGCTTTCCCTGACTCCCAGACAGAAGGAGTGGGGAGGGAAGAAGGGTGGGGGACCTCTTGTGGGGGGTGGGAAGGGAGGCGGTGAACCAGCATCCAGGGATGGGCTGCTCAGGGTGGAGGGACTGGTGTGGTCATGTCAGCAAAAACTGTGTTCCAGTCCCTGGTCCACCTCTGTGCTGTTTGACTTGACTTTTCTGATCATCCATTTCCTTCATTGGAAAAATGGGGAAAGAGTTGGCAGGTTTCAGTCATAGGATTGTCAAGGTGGTATGTGTGAAACATGCATTCTCCCACCATAATTTTTAATTTTTCAAAAATTATTTTATATCGTTTTGACTAGGAAATGCCTAGATAAGGTACAAAATTCGGGTACAAAAAGCCAGGTGTGATGGTGCGTGTGCCTGAGTCCCAGCTACTCAGGAGACTGAGGCAAAAGGATTGATTGAGTCCAGGAGTTTGAGGCTATAGTAAGCTATGATCACATCTGTGGATGGCCACTGCACTCCAGCCTGGGCAACACAGTGAAACCTTGTCTCTAAAAAAACCCCCAAACAAACAAAAGGTACAAAAGAATAAATAAAAGTAAGTCTGTCCTCCACCCTTGTGTATAACACACACACTTTGGAACTTACTTTTTATGGTAACAATATATTTTAGATATTGTTTCATATTGGAATGTAAACCAAACTGTATTTCCTTTTAATTGATAATGCATTCACATGGTGCAAAAATTTAAGAGGTTTAAAAAAAGAGTTTACAAGAAATGTCATTCACCTCTTCCTCCCTCTCATCCATTTCCTTCCAAATAAGCCACCCTTATGACCAGTTTCATGTGTATCTTTCCTGAGACAGTCTGTGCATATAGAGGAAAATAAAGGTATATGTTCTTTTCTTTTCTTTTATTTTTTATAAAAATGGTGACACATGAAGCACAGCTTTCAGCATCTTGCTTTTTCTCTGAAAAATATAAATCATTGAGCTTGTACAGGACACAAGAAATTTCCTTATTCTTTTTTGGTACTGCAAAATATTTCATTATATAGGTACACAATAATTTATTTAAATAGTCTGCTATTGCTGGACATTTTGATTGTTTTCATTCTTTTCAGGGATGAATAATGTGGCAGTGAATCGCGTTGTCCATGTGTCATTTCACACATGTGTCAATTTATATGGAAGATATTAGTAGAAGTAAGATTGTCGGGGCAAAGGATAAGTGCATTTGTCATTTAGATAGTTAGTGCCAATTTGACTGCTGTAGAGGTTATGCCAATTGCATTTAGACCAGCAATTTTGAGAACGCCTATCCCCGACACTCTGGCTAGTTCAGTATTTTGTTTATTTGTTCGATAAATAATTATTGAGCATCTATCTAATCTGTGCCAAGATCTCTTCTCATATATACTGTGGATTAAGCAGTGACCAAAATAGACAAAAAGCCATGTGTTCATGGGCTTACAGTCTGGAAGGGGAGATAGACATCAAGTAGCTAAATGAATAAAATGTATATCACGTTAGATGGTGATAACAGCTACAAGGAAAGAAAAGCCGTCAAGGAAGAGCAGGGGGGGATTTTTCCATTTAAGAGTGTTTAAAGCCTCACTGGAAAGATGACATTTAAGCCAAGACCCGAAGGAAGTAAGAGAGTGAGCCATGTTTCTGTTGGAAGGAAGAATGTTCTTGGCAAGAGTGTACCTGCAGTGTTTAAGAGACAGCAAGGAGACCAGTTTGTTGGGGGGTGGGGACAGTAGGAGGAGATGATGTCAGAAGCAGTAAGTGGGGTGGAAGACGGCAAGACTATGCAGGACCTCCGGCTGAATGCAGGCCATGCTGAGGGCCAGGTTAGGGTTTTGGCTTTTGCTCTGAATGATGTGGAAGCCATTGTGTGTGTATTGGGGGTGGGGAGATTGAGAATGATAATGGCTGGCTTATATTTTAGCAAGACCAGTGTAACTGCTGTGTGTTGATGATGACCTGTAGGAGGCAAGGAGATAAGTTAGGAATCCATTACAATAACGCAGGTGAGACATGATGGAGGCTGAGACCAGGAAGGTTATAGGGGAGGTTGTAAGAAGTAGTTGGATTCTGTATGCATTTTATTTCATAGGCAGGACTGACAGGATTTGTTATGGAACAGGAGAGAGAGAGAGAGAGGTCAAAGATGCTTCCAAGTTTTCTGATCTGATCAGTTTAGGAGGATGAAGTTTTCTGAGAAGGGGGAGATTTGGGGAAAAGCAGGCTTGGGGGTAGGAAGATTGGAAGTTTGGTCCAGGCATGTTGTGTTTCTGATGCTCACTAAACATCCAGGTGAGTTGAGAAAGCAGCTGAAAATATGAGTATGGGTCTAAAGAGAGAGGTTCAGGCTGCAAATGTAAATTAGAATGAATGAAATCCTTGTGGAATGAGCGTTGATAGAAAACAGAAGAGGTCTAAGAACTGAATCCTGGGATGTCCAGTGTTTGGCTTTTACTCTGAATGACATGGAAGCCATTGTGTGTGTGTGTGTTAGGGGTGGGAGGATTGAGAATGATAAAGTCAGTGTTTAGGTCATGGAGATGTGGAGCCAGCAAAGGAAAATGAGAAGAGTCAGCCCGAGAAGAGGGAAATCGGGGGAGTGTCATGGAGCCTAGATAAGAAGATGTCCCAAGAAGGAGGCATCTGTGCCAAATGCTGCTCATGAGTATGATAAAAAGACTAAGAACTAGCCGGGCTCGGTGGCTCAACCTGTAATCTCGCGCCTTGGGAGGCTGAGGTGAGTGGATTGCCTGAGCCCGTGGGTTCGAGACCCTCTTGGGCAACTTGTCGAGACCTCATCTCTACAATAAATAAAAAAAAATTAGCCGGGCGTGGTAGCGCAGGCCTGTAGTTCCAGCTACTTGGAAGGCCGAGGCAGAAGGAGCCCAGCAGGTCGAGGCTGCGATGGCTGGGAGCCTCCAACTAAAAAAAAAAAGACTAAGAGCTGACCATTAGGTTTAGCAATGTGGAAGACATTGGTGACCTTCACAGGTGCCATTTCAGCGGAGCAAAAGGGCCGAAGTCTGATAGAATTGCACCTAAGAGAGAATGAGACAAGAGAGATTGGAGACAATAAGTAGAGGAACTGTTGAATTTTACTCTAAAGGGGGCAAAGAAATGAGATGTTGGCTGAAGCACAAAGTAAGGCCAAAAATATATATATAGTTTGTTCATGCACTGATGAGAAACATCATCCAGTAGGGAAGAGAAAAATGAGGCTGCAAGAAAGAGAAGAGAAAATTGTTGAAGCAATGTCCTTTCATTAACAAAGGGGATGCGACCTAATGCACAGGTAGAGGAACTGATTTTAGCTGGGGTTATAGACAGTTCATCCATGGAAAAGCAGGGAGAACAGAGAACATGGATGCTGAAGTGGGTAAATGGGTCTATCCAAGTGGGCGCTTGTCAATGTTCTCTTCGGATGGCTCTGTTTTCTCAATGAACTAGGAAGCAACATCAACAGTTGAGGATGAGGACAGAGAGTGAGACGCTAGAGGGACATGGCATAGGTGTCTAGGAGAGTGAATGGACCAGGAGAATATTGTGATTCCACCTGAGGTTTATTGTCATAAGTTTAGTGAGAACTTTCTCCAGCCATGTTGAGCTTCACAGGTGCAGGTGCAGAACAGGTGAGTGGTTGCATAAAACCATAGTTAGGGGTTTGCCAGTTGAGTACAACAAAACATGAGAGGGTAAGGGAATGAAAAGTACTTGCAAGGGGGTATTTACAAAAGATGGAACAAGGGATTGAAGCTGGAAAAGGAGAGGAGTATGACTGAGTGAACACAGGTTCTGATGGGGCAAAGATTGTTGGAGTTGTGGTACCAGTTGGGGGTTGAGCTGGAAATTAGTAAGTGGACAGAGAGTGGGTTTATTGGGGGTTGCATTAGTAATGTGTGGCCATCAAGGTGGAGTCAAGGTCCTTGGAGAAAAGGCGATCAAGAAATGGAGAGGACAGTGAGTTAGAAGGACCATCTGTCTATATTGATGTTGAAATCACCAAGGATTATGACAGGACCAAGTGTTCAAGAGTGTATATAATGATCCAGGAGTTTAAACTTCAAGGATTGAAGGTAAGTTATCCTGGGGTTGCCAGATGACTGCAATAAGCAGTGGTCCCATCATTCCCTCTTTCTCAATAGTATAAGTGAGCAGTGGTGTCGCTGTGAATTTCAATTCTCTTACCCTGAGTGAGGCTCAACACACTCTCATGAGTTTAAAAGCTATTTGTGTTGCCTTTTCTGTGAACTGTCTGTTTATGTCCGGTGCTTATTTTTCTATAAAGGGTTGGCTTTTCTTACTGATTTGTAAAAGTCTGTATTAAGGAAACTCACTCTGGTCTTGTCATGAGTTGTACATGTTTTTTCAAGTTGATTATTGTCTTTTAACTTTGCATATGGTACAATTTGCTCAATCCCTCAATCTTTTTTTACTTTGGATTTTTTGTTATACTTAGAAAGGTCTTTATCACTCCAAGACTATTTTTTAAAAATTATACTGCGATTTCTTTTAGTATTTCAGTGGCTTCAGTGTTTACATTTAAATATTTGATTAATTTGGGAAAAATTTTATTCTGCCTTATATAATATGCACAAAAGGAAACTATTACAAAAAAGAAATTATGAAGCAAAATGATCAATGGACCTGTGAACCCCAACAGTCTTAAAATTATAACATTAAAAATGTCATTTAAACCAGTTCCCTCTAGTCTCATACCATTGTATACCCCTCTCCTACAGGCAAATTGGGTTTTGTGTTTATCATGACCTAGCTTTAAAAAAAATGTATTATAGAATGTCTAATCCTAAGCAATACATGGTTTAGTTGTGCTTGTGTTTAACTTGTTTTAGCAATCTTCTGCAATGCTCTTTTTAAACTCAGCATTACATTTCTAAGATTCATCTATCTTGTTGTATTAAGCTGTAGATTGTTGTATTTAATTTTTGCTATTATAAGCAAAGCTGCTATGAACATTCTTGTTTGTGTCTTCTAATTTGAATAGGCAAAAGAGTTTGTTTAGGGTACACATTAGAACTGGAATTTCCGGGTTATGGGTTATGCACATGCTTGAGTTTACAAATTAATGTCAAACTGTTTTCCAAAGTGGTTGTGCTGAGTATCACTTCCACCCACAAGGTTGAGTTCCTATTGCTCCATACCTTCATCACCACTTAATAATGCCAAACCTCTTATTGTCTGCCAGTTTAATGGGTGTACTGGGAATTTTGCGGTGACCTTAATATGCATTTACTGATGACAAATGAAGTAGTTGAACATCGTCTTATTTGTGTATTGGCATTTACATTACTTCTGTTTGGTGTATGCTGAAGTCTTTTGCCAGTTTCTCTTTTTAAATTGTTTGGATTCTTTTAATATTGATTTCAGTGATTCTTTATAGATCCCAGATACTGATCCTTCCTTAGAGTATTGAATTGCATGTCTTATTGTAGTTGAATTTATCAATATTTTCCTCATAGTTTTTACTCTGTGTGTGTTTTTGGTTTTTGTTCGTTTTGAGTTGAGGTCAACCAGGTTGGGGTGTAGTAGCACAATCACAGCTCACTGCAGCCTTGACCTCTTCGGCTCTGGCTATCCTTCTGCTTCAGCCTTCCAAGTAGCTGGGACTACGCGTGCACACCACCACACCCAGCTAGCTTTATTTTTTATTTTTGTAGAGACAAGGTCTCACTATGTTGCCCAGGCTGGTCTCAAACTCCTGAACTCAAGCAGTCCTCCTGCCTTGGACCCGCAGAGTGCTGGGATTACAAGCACAAGCCACTGCACCCAGACTACTCTGTGTTTTATTTAAGAAATCTTTCTCTCTGCTGAGATCATGAAGATAGTCTTCTGTATTTTCTTCCAAAAGTTTCTCAGTTCTCTTTTCACACTTGTTTGCCATCCATGTGGAACTAATTTGGGGGCTTGGTGAGTAAGAAATCAATGTAATTATTTTTAAATTATGAATTACTAATTATCCAAATATCATTTATTAAGAAGCTCATCCTTTCCTACTGAGTTGGAGTACCAGCTATATCCTAAATCGATTTTTTTTTTTTTCTATTTGTGAGTCTGTTTCTAGACTCTCTATTTTATTCATTTGGTCTATTCAGGAATCCCTGTATAATCATCACATTGTTTCAACATTATATCTTTATAATATCAACATAGGACAAAAGTCTCTCACCTTCCCTGAACAGTCTTCGGGGGAATATTGGATATTTTGGTCTTTTGTGTTTCCATATAAATTTTAGAATTCACTTTTGGCCGCACTTTGTGGCCCAGCCTGTAATCTCGCGCTTTGGGAGGCCGAGGTAAGTGAATTGCCTGAGCCTGAGGGTTCGAGACCCGTCTGGGCAACCTGGCGAAACCTCATCTCTACAGTAAATCAAAAAATCAGCCGGGCGTGGTAGCGCGTGCCTGTAATTCCAGCTACTTGGAAGGCTGAGGCGGAAGGATCGCCGGATCCCCAGCAGGTCGAGGCTACAGTGGCCGGGAGCGGCCACTGAACTCCAGTCTGGCGACAGAGCGAGACTCTGACTCAAAAAAAAAAAAGAATTCACTTTTAAATTTCTACATCAACACCCCTCCCCCACCCCACACTCCCCTCTTATGGTTTTGAGTAATATTACAATGAACTTATAGGTCAATTAGAAGAATAATTTACATCTTTATGCTACTGAGTGTTCTGATCCATGAATATTATTTCTCTATTTATGTAGATCTTCTTTAATGCCTTTCCACAAAGTTTCATATTTTTTTCAACAAGGGTCACATACACTTATTATTTTCACTTATTTGCTTATTCAATAAATATTTATTGAGCATCCACTATGGACCAGGCACTAAGCTTTAGGAACACAATAGTAAACAAAGCAGACAAAAATACCTGTCTTCATGGAGAGAAGACATAGGGGAGATCGGCAATAAATAATAATTATAAGTCTATTTGAAGGTGATAAATAAAAAATAGAGAAAAATGAAACTACTTAGGACAGGGAGGGAGGTACAATTTTAAATGGGGGGAGGCGTCAAGCTAAGCCAAATTGAGAAGGTAGAGTTTGAGGAAAAACTGAAGAAATGAAGGAATGAGCCACTCAGATGTATGGGTAGCTTATTTCTTGATACCATTTATAGCTTGTTGCTATTTAAATGGTATCTTTTGTTATATTTTCTAATTCTTTGTTGATGGTATAGAGGCATGCAATTGATTTTTCCATGTGATCTTTGTCTTTAGATTGGCTTTGTTTTGACTTTTTAGGAAGACAGCTATCTTATGCAAATAATGACTTTTTTTTTCTATCCAATCCTTACATATTTAATTTTTGTCTTGCTTTATTGCACTGGCTCAAGTACAGCCTTGAGTATAAGCAGTGGTAATGGTCATTCTTGTCTTGCTCTTGATTTTAAAGAAAATGCTTCCTATGTTCCACCACTAAGAAACATAGCTGGGCATGGTGGCTCACACCTGTAATACCAATACTTTGGGAGGCTGAGGTGAGAGGATTGCCTGAGCCCAGGGTTTGAGACCAGCCTGGGTAACTTGGTGAGACCTTGTCTCTACAATAAATCTTCTACCACTGGTGGTGTGCACCTGTGGTGGTAGAAGATTTGAACAGATGCTTCACCAAAGAAAATGTGTGGTTGGCAAATAAGCACATAAAAAGATGTTAACATCATTTGTTAAACATCAAAGATGTTTAAAAGGTTTTTAACAGATGCCTTTTATCAGGTTGAGGAAATCCCCTGCTATTTATAGTTACTGAGAGTTTTTTTTTTTTTTTATCAGAGATGGATGTTAGATCAGGGATGTACAAATTAAAAGCACAATGAGCTATCACTACATACCTACTAGAATGACTAAAATGAAAAAGAGACCATTCTAAGTGTTGATGAGAATATAGAGGAACTACTCATACACTGCTGGTAGGAATGTAAAACAGTATAACCACTTTGGGCCAGGCTTGGTGGCTCACACCTGTAATCCCAGCACTTAGGGAGACTAAGGCGAATGGATTGCCTGAGACCAGCCCAGGCAATTTGGCGAGACCTCATCTCTACAATAAATCAAAAATTAACCGGGCATGGTAGTGCACACCTGTAGTTCTGGCTACTTGGAAGGTTGAGGTGGAAGGATCGCCAGAGCCCAGCAGATCGACGCTTGGGTAGCCGTGAGTGTGCCACTGCACGCCAGCCTGGGCAACAGAGTGAGACTCCAACTCAAAAAACAAAACAAAGCAGAAATGACAAATTGCTGGCAAAACTTTTTAAGAACAAAGATGTAATACAAACAATATCAGGAACAGGCCAGGCACGGTGGCTCACTCCTGTAATCCCAGCACTTTGGAAGGCAGAGGTGGGAGAATTGCTTGAGCCCAGGGGTTCGAGACCAGGATGAGCAACATGGCTAGACCTCATCTCTACAATAGATCAAAAAATGAGTTGGGTGTGGTGACACGCACCAGTAGTTCAAGCTACTTGGAAGGCTAAGGCGGGAGGATCGCCTGAGTCCAGCAGGTAGAGGCTGTAATAGCCGTGAGCGTGCCACTGCACTCCAGCCTGGACATCAGAGTGAGATTCCAACTCAAAACAAACAAACAACAACAACAACAACAAAAATCAGAAATAGAAAAGGTTCACAGCTAAAGATACAGCAAAGATAAAACTATAAGAGAGTATTAGGAACAACCTTATGAGAACAAATTTGAAAACTCAGATACAATGTACAATGTACACCACCCCTTTTTAAAATTGGAGGTTTTTTTCCTATTGTTGAGTTGTGGGAATTCCTTATGTATTATGGATTAAAGTCCTTTATCAGATCATGTGCTCTGCAAAAAGTTTCTCCCAGTCAGTGGCTTGTCTTTTCATTCTCTTAACAACGTCTTTTGAAGAGCACTTTAAAAAAATTTGGATAAAGTCCAGTTTATAAACTTTTTCTTTTGTGAATTGTATTTTTTGGTGTCATAGTTTAAAAATCTTCTTCTAACTCAAGGTCATGGAAATATCCCCATTTTGTTCAAAAGCTTTGTAGTTTTAAGTTTTTACATTTAGATCTATGATCCATTTAAAGTTAATTTTTGTAAATGAGTAGAGGTATGGATTCAAGGTGGGTTTTTTCCCCCAGTAAAATTTTTTATTGCACCTCGGTGGTTTCAGTGGGATCCCATGTATCAAGGTGGTTTTTGTTGATTGGTTTGTTTTCTTTTTTCTTCTTCTTTTTGTTTGCAATAGATATTCAATTGTTCCATCACCATTTCTTTGAAAAGCTATCCTTTCTCCATTACATAGCCTTTGCTCCTTGGTCAAAAATCAGTTGTTTGCGTATGTGTGGGTTTATTTCTGCATTCTTTATTCTGTTACACTGATCCATTAGCCTGGTTTTTATGCTACTGTCACTCTGCTTTGATTACTATTGCTTTATAACAATTCTTGAGATCAGGTAATCTAATTCTTCACATTTTTTTCTTCATTTTCAGAATTGTTTGGCTATTCTAAGAATTTTTCTATGCATTTGGGAATCAGCTTGTCAATTTCTACTCAAAAAAACTCACTGGGATTTTTATTAGAATTACATTGAATCTTTAGATCAATTTGGAAAAATAAATATCTTAACAATATCGAGTCTTTCAACCTATGAACAAGGTATTTCTCCTTTTATTTAGATCTTCCTTAATCTCTCATCAATGTTTTTTAGTTTTCAGTGTACACATCTTTCACATTTTTTGTTCAGATTTATTTCTGCTATTATACATATTATTTTACATTTCAATTTCCAATCATTTGTTTCTGCTATATTTAAACACAAGTGATTTTCACACATTGATTTTGTAGCCTGCGGCCTTGCTAAACTCTTACCAGTTCCAGTCACCTTCTAAAGATTCCATCAGATTTTCTACATAGACAATCATGTTGTCCGCAAATAGAGACACTTTTATTTATTCTTTTCCAATCTAGATGACTTTATTTATTTACTTAGCCAGATTGTCCTGCTAGACCTTCCAGTATAATGATGTGAGAATGGGCATTTGTCTTGTTCCTGATCTTGGGTGGAAAGCATTCAGTCTTTTACCATTATGTATGATGTTAGCTATAGGTTTTTAACAGATGCCTTTTATCAGGTTGAAGAAGTCCCCTACTATTTATAGTTACTGAGAGTTTTTATCAGGGCTGGATGTTAGTATTTTGTTAAATGCTTTTTCTGCATCTGTTGAGATAATTAAATTTTTTCTTTTTTTAATTTAATATGGTGAATTACATGGATTGGTTTTTTTGTTTTTTTTTTGAGTTGGAGTCTCACTCCGTCGCCCAGACTAGAGTGCAGTGGCCGCTTCCGGCCACCGCAGCCTAGACCCGCTGGGCTCCGGCGATCCTTCCGCCTCAGCCTTCCGAGTAGCGGGAACTACAGGCGCGCGCTACCACGCGCGGCTGATTTTTTTGACTTATTGTAGAGATGAGGTTTCGCCTGCCCAGGCGGGTCTCGAACTCGCGGGCTCAGGCAAGCCACTCACCTCAGCCTCCCAAGGCGCGGGATTACAGGCTGAGCCACCGAGCCCGGCTTGGATTGGTTTTTAATGTTAAACCAATTCTACATTTCCCAGATAAACCCAGTTGGTAATGGTATATTATCTTTTTAAATATACTGTTGGATTCTATTTAATACAATTTTGTTTATTTGCGTTTATGTTCATGATGGATATTTGTCTGTAGTTTTGTTTTCTTAGTATTTGTGTGGTTTGGGATCACGGTAATGCTAACCTCATTTGAATCTGTTGGAATGTATTTCCTCCTCCTCAGTTTTTAAAAAAAGTTTGTGTGGAATTGATGTTACGTCTTCCTTAAGTGTTGGTAAAATTCACCATGAAGTCATCTTTTTTTTAGTCTTCTTTTAGGTTTTCCAGGAGTTTTTTATTATTTCATTTTGTACCCTATGTTGCTCTATATTTTGTTATTTCTGATGTTTATGTAAAGCGTATTAGTGTACATTTTTAACTTATTGCAATCTTACACCACTTCTTGTATAGTCTACTGCTGTTATGAATTTTATTTTTACATGTGTTACATCCACGATACATTGTTATTATTTCATTTAAATAGTCAATGGCTTTTAAAAAGATGTAAGTAATATGAAAACTATCTTATCTATTTATCCATGTAGTTATCATTTCCAGTGCTTCTTGAGGATTTCTTTCTGTTGATCAAGATTTCAATCTGATATCAATTATCTTATGCTGAAGGGCAATCTTTAATATTTCTTGTATTGTCTTTGAAATATTTTTTTGCTAGATATAGAATTCTAGGTAGCAGTTGTTTTATTTTGTTGTTATTTTTGTTTGTTTTTTAGTCAGAGCCTCACTTTGCTGTTCAGGCTAAAGCACCGTGGCACATTCACGACCACTGCAGCCTTGACTTGCTGGGCTCAGGTGATCCTACCGCCTTAGCCTTCCAAGTAGCAGGAACCACAAGCATGCGCCACTATGCCCGTCTAATTTTTTTATTTATTGTAGAGATGAGGTCTCTCCAAGTTGCCCAGGCTTGTCTCAAACCCCTGGGCTCAGGCAATCCTCTTGCCTCTGCCTTCCAAAGTGCTGGGATTATAGGTATGAACCACTGCGCCTGGCCTCCCACATAAAATATTAACTTATTCCTGTTGTTTCATCAATTTGTGATACATATATATTATTGACTATTTTATGAAGTATGGACAAGTTTTTAAAAACCTTGTAGCTTCCTTCTGAATTGAACCTTTAATCCTTGTTTATTGATACTTTATTTCTAATACTTTTGCTTCAAAATTTATTTTACCTATTATTATTTACAGACTTTCTCAACTTGCTTTTGGTAATATTTTCCTCTGATACCTTTTACTCTGTGTTTATTTTCAACCATATGTGTCCTTATGTTTTAGATGTTTCTTCTTTACCAGCATGTTGCTGGATTTTTAAAAAATCTCACCTATTTTTTAATTGGTGAGTTTAGTTCATTTACATTGTTGATATTATTTTTCCAGCTTTAAGTGTTTTGACAAATGAAAATTACATATATTTTATACGTACAAACTGTTTCCACCATATTACTTTGTGCTTTCTATTTGTTCCTGTGTTTCTTTGTTTTCCTTTGCAATTTAAAAAATTGATTATTTTGTCTAATGTTCTGTGTGTGTTTCTATTCCATTTTTCCCTTTACTGGTTTGGTAGTGCATTCACTTCATTTCTATTCTTTTAGTTATTATCCTTGAAATTTACTTCATATTAAGAAAGTCATAGCTGGGCTTGGTGGCTCAGCCTGTAATCCCGCGTCTTGGGAGGCTGAGGTGAGTGGATTGCCTGAGCCCGCGGGTTCGAGACCCGCCTGGGCAAGCGAGACCTTATCTCTACAATAAATCAAAAAATTAGCTGGGCGTGGTAGCGCGCGCCTGTAGTTCCAGCTACTCGGAAGGCTGAGGTGGAAGGATCGCGGGAGCCCAGCAGGTCGAGGCTGCGGTGGCCGGGAGCGGCCACTGCACTCCAGTCTGGGCGACAGAGTGAGACTCCAACTCAAAAAAAAAAAAAAAAAGAAAATCATAATTCTTTCCCCAACTAATATGAAAATCTTTGGCAGTAATGTGATGGAGTTGGCTCATACTGGCTCACAAAAGCTGATTTTTAGCATTTCTTCTCGATTTCTTATTCAGTGACATCACATCGGGAGCTTGAAATCAGCCATGGTGGGAACATACAACCATGAAAATCAACACTGTAAATCAGGACCTTTCATGCTGAAAATCTGGAAATGATCAGCACACCACTGATCTTAGACCATGCTATCATTCCTGCTCTGTTTTTAATTCCACACACTCTTGTTATTCTTTTTATTCTACGTGAATAATTTTTCTTTAGATTTACCAAATGTTTGGCTTGCCCTTTTCTTCCTGAAATTCATAACTTCCTTTGGGGTCATTTTCTTTCTTTCTGACACACGTTTTTTAGAAATTCCTTTAGTGAAGGTCTGCTAGTGGTAAAGAGCATTCTCATTTTTGCTTTATTATAAATTCTTTATATTACCCTCTTTCTTTTTTTTTTTTTTTTTTTTGATTTTGCGTCTCAATCTGTCACCCAGAATGGAGTGGAGTGGCCGCTCCCAGCCACCAGATAGGAAGAGCACACCT
>CAUYQG010008408.1:0-16611 GCA_963574415.1 Tarsius wallacei | reverse complement strand
GAGGCGGAAGGATCGCCGGAGCCCAGCAGGTCGAGGCTGCGGTGGCCGGGAGCGGCCACTGCACTCCAGTCTGGGCGACAGAGTGAGACTCCAACTCAAAAAAAAAAAAAAAAGAGAGAGAGAAGCTAGAAATCCTGGAGCACTGGTGGAATTAGGGTAGAGCCAGTTGGGCGGCTTGTTAATAGAGGGTGAGGCTGTGGTGGGCTGAGCCTCACAAACTCAGCAGACTCCTGGGTGCTCAGTTGAATCTGGCCATGTCAGGGATTGATGCAGCTTTAACTAAAGCCACTCCTTCATGTCTGTCTTCCTGGGAATGGGCACAGTCACACCTTTTATCAGCAAGTCATTGTCTCCAAAGAGCACACCCAGCTGTTGTTCTCGGCCTGTCCTCTTGTGGTTTTCAGTTTCCAGGTGTTGCTCTGTGGTGGGAGCTGAGGGAGCAGCAGAGACGGATGGGGCAGGTTCCTATCCTCATGGGACCTGCGTTCCAGAGGGCCACAAACCGAAGAGTGAGCGATGGAACCGCTTGCCATATGCAGTGGTGGAGAGAGTTCACTTCAGTCCAGTCTTCTCGTGCCTGGAAAGAGGAGCTGAGAAAAGAACCTCTGTTCTCTGGCTCTCCCCTGGAGCTCTCCCCAGTGCCTTGGCTTCAGGCCTTGTGTTCTGCTTCCTGCCCCTACTCTGGTCCCTGTCTCTTCCCTTCTCACAAGATGGTGGCCTGAAGTTTGGGCTTGACCAGGTATAGTTTATTTCCTTGGGCAGCTAGTATGACGTGCTGCCACGCAATGATTAGACCCTTCTGGGATGAGATGATGAGATGTTCTTTAAGCCTCTGGAGTTCTGTTTATGGGCTGCGACTGGCATCTGAGGGTGCAGGAGGAGGACAGCCAAGCCTCTGCCCTGGAAGGCCCGGGGCCTCCTTGGGGTGTCCCAAGTGCACCACCGCCTCTCCTCCTGGTCCCAGGCCCACGCTGGCACAGGATGCCCTGCCTGTGCCCCTCTCATGGCTGGCTTTCCTCTCATTTCAGAGCATGGGCATCTGTTTTGTCGGTAAAAGAAATTTTGAACATTTCATTCTTCAGGTGAGTGTTCTTTGATGCAAAGGGTGGGGGCTGTATATCTACTCTGGGCCTGTATCTTGTTTAGTAATGAAATGTTTGTTTTCCAGTATTTGCAGCCTCAACCTGGTAAATTTATTTCTATAGAAGACAATAAAGTTCTGGGAACACATAAAGGTGAGATACAGTCTCTGGCCACCTTTCATCTTAAACTTCTCAAGTCGTGGGGTTTCAGCTCTGAAAAATTTAGACAGGATATCTGCCGTCCCTTCCACATCAGCCAGTGACTCTTCTGAAGCTCTGCAGGGTATGCTGGGGTGGGTACACACGGCATGGGATTCAACAGTCATGTTGACTGGGGCTTTGTGCATCTCAAGATGGGGTCGCCTTTGAAACATTGGAATTAGTAAAAGCACGCCATCTGACTTAACTTGGAAGGACTGCATGCTCTGCGTTATGTATCAGGTCCCTGTAAATAGAACGATTTTCTCACTATTTGAGGAAAATGTTAAACTACAGAAAACACTCTAATGGAGGGAGTTAGGTGGACTTCACAGCATGACATGGGTGATTAAGGACCACAGGAAGCAATGGGGTCAGGTGTTCCACTCTGGCAGGGTGCTGCATGGTGGTGTGCTCCTCATTCACGTGCAGACATTTACTGGGGCAGGGCTACCATGAGCCTGTGCTGCACTAGTATGGGGGTGATGGGAATCTAATTAGCCACAAGTGCTCACAGTCCTGGTGCAGGGACAGACAGTGTGGCCATCATTCGATTGGTGCAGTGGTGAGGCCAGCCTCCCAGCGCTGACGATTAGGTGAGTCTTGACCAGCGCAGTTGAGCTGAGACTGGCTGGCAGGGCAGGGCTGCTGCTCAGATGTGGGGAGTCTCACAATGAATTGCGCCTGGACATTCTCCACGACCTGTGGAGGGAGCCGAGTGGGGCCAGGCATTCCTGAGACTGGAGAAGGTGACAAACTTGCTGGAGACAGAACTGCCCAACACAGAACTGCCTGGTGTAGTTCCCAACCCTGTTGCCAGAAGGTGGCTAGAGGACTGTTTGCCCTGCATTCAGTTGTCAGGCTTCACTGAAGTAGCATGGTGAAACCCATCAGGCTATCTCTGTCTATTAATTCACCTCTCCAGAGGAGCAGGAGGCAGTGAGCTGTGTGCTGTGGGGTGGGGGGCGTGCCAAGTACAGCCAGGAAAGAACTGGGCACATAGAACTCAGGCAGCCCTGCCACAGTTATAGCGAGGCAGGAGTGGACACATCTTAGGAAGCACAGCTACCTCAGACTCAGTGAGGAGGGGCTCCAGGCTTCACATGGGCTCTCAGCCATATTGTGCCCTCATATCAGGTGCTCCTACTGCTGGAACTTGCTTCTTCTGGGGTACAAGGCACAGCCTTGGTCACCATTAACATTCTTCATGTCCAGCCAGGTCTGGATGAGGATGGAGTGTGCTCAGGTGCTTGGTCAGGGCTGGTTCTGAGTGTGGGAGAATCATGGCTTCTGAGTGAGCCACACTGCTGCCAGGCCTGTTCTGGGCCGCCCTCAGTGGTCCAGCAACCCCTCTCCCCCTTATGAGAGGCGTGACATTCAGAATGGAACACATTCTCCAGGCTCACAGAGAAGGTCTTTCCGTAGGTTGGTTCCTGTATACTCTGGGCCAGAGAGCCAAGATCAGTGGCTTGAGAGAGCCGTGGTTTGTGGTGGAGAAGGATGGCACCAAGGGCGACGTGTTTGTGGTGAGTCGGGCAGGTCTGCAGGTAGACATCAAGTCTGGTTCTGGGGCTGGCAGTGTTTATGGGACCAGGGCTTGAGAAAGCCTCTGTTGCTTCATGGTGCTTGTGACTGACTCTGTCCCTGTCCTCTGCCCCTCACCTTCCTGGTGCATTCCTCTGGGACTGACCTGAGGAAGCCGAAGGTTTTGTCTCTCTTATACACTGGTCACTGGTAATCATCACTTAATCCTAAAAACAGATACTGTTTCTCTGGTTTTACAAGAGGACTGTGCCACTCAGAGATTAATAAGTACCTTGCCTGTGGTCCCATGGAGAGGTGGTAGCTTCAGTGCCTCGGACATTGCCAGCCGTAGTAGGATTAGTAAGTTGTCAGGTAGATGCCAGTGGCCAAGCCAGGATTAAACCAGGCCACCTGCCATTATAGGGATCGTAGCTACCGTGACCCGTGCCTCAAAGTGGGGCTTATCAAAAGGGATGTGTCTCCCCACCCCCACCCTGAGGATGTTGCCAGTGTCTGGAGATATTTTGGCTGTCACAGCTTGAGTATGGGGCAGGGGGAACAGGTAGTGCTGGCATCTATGGGTAAGGCCGGGGACACAGCTACACAGCCTGCAGGGCTCGGGCCAACCCCCACGCCTAGCAGATCTACCAAGCCCCAAATCTCAGAGCACCTGGGTTGAGAAACCTTGCAAGTTGACTGCCGTCTTATTCTCTGGCACAAATACAGGGGGGCCTTCTCTTAGATGCAGGCACACAGGCTGGCAGGCCTCACTTAGAATGGCACCAGTACAGTTATCAGTGCACATTTGCTGATAGGATTGTTGTTATTGATAACTACACTGAGGCGGGCCTTGGGGTGAGAGGCCCTTCTGCTGAGGGCTCCAGAGCATCCTCACCTTCGCATTCCTCTCCCTCTGCAGGCCCCTCGGACTGACCACCCAGCCCTGTACAGGGACCTGCTGCGCACCAACCGCGTGCACTGGATCACAGAGGAGCCGCCTTCAGCCTTGGTCCGGGACAAGATGATGGAGTGTCACTTCCGATTCCGCCACCAGATGGCACTAGGTGACTAGGTGGGGGGGATCTCAAGGAGGAGCCCCTTGGAGCTGAGCTTCCTGGGGCCAGATCTGAGCAAGGAGGTCCCCACTGTGGAGATGACATAAAATACTCGAAACTCTCATGTCTGTGCCTGCCCTGGGAGAGGCCAGGATGCAGGGAGCAGTGTGCTCCTTTGTCTGATACAAGAAGGACCCAGGTGTGCTGGCCTAGGCAGCAGTGTATATGCTGCCCCTGAGGTGTCCTGCCATGTCCACTGGCCACAATGGCAGCTCTGAGCCCCTCGCGATGTTTTTTTATCCTCTGAGCAGGAGTCCTTGCCCTCCATGGGCTGATGCTCCTTTTTGGGAGCTGACCAGATGAGGCAAGGCCTCTGCCCCCCTCCAAGAGCTCTCTCTTCTGCCCAGTGCCCTGTGTGCTGACTCTCAATCAAGATGGTACTGTGTGGGTGACGGCTGTGAGGGCTGTGCGGGCCCTCACCCCAGGACAGGTGAGTAGGGGTGCGGATCGGGGGGGTGAGCCCAGCTCTCATTGTGCTCCAGAGCCCGAGAGGGGATGCCCAGCTGGAAGGCAGGGTCTCAGCTTTGCCATCCACGTGTGGCAGGTACCTGGGTAGCTCTGCTCTGGAGAGCCCAGTCCTCAGTGCCCATGACATCAGATGGGGTTAGTGTGCTTCATGCTCTGAAAGGACCATATTGTGCTTTATCTCCACTGGGGCACCTGGTTTATAGAGGAGGGGCTGGAGGCCCAGGAAGGGGCAGGGGTGCTCGAGTCACACAGTGCCCCCACCCCCCCTTCGAGGCTCCTTTCCCTTAATGACAACCACGAGACTTCCCACTCTGACTTCTCCTTCCAACTGGCTCATGTTTGGGCACTGGGAGGCCCAAGCTTCAGGGCTGAGCCCCAGGTGCTTCAGGGCTGAGCCCCAGGTGTGAGGACAGAAAGGGGAATAGGCGTGAGGATTGTGCTCATGGAGGCAGAGAACAGGGGCCCAGCTGGATAGGGTGTGCAGGAGCTCTGAGGATGGGCCCCTGACCATGAGTAGGCAAGAGAGGGTGCAGGCTGGGCTTTCAGGTGTGGGCCTGAGGGCTCTCCTAAGGGCAAGAACTGCCCAGGAAGTGAGGGAGGGCAGGGGAAGCTTCCTCAGACTCCCAACACCTTCCCTCTGGTCATGTCTGCCAGATTCTCGAGGGCTGCAGAGAGGGCCTTGTGGCTGTCCCACTCAGGGAAGGGGACCCTGATCTTGAACTGCCCTCCTTAATGAAGCTGCTGGGAGTACCAGGCCACCTCCCACCCACCAACAGCAGCAGCGGACCACTACCCCTCGAGACCTGGGCAGGTAGAGCAGAGGAGCAGGCCCTGCCTGGAGCTCTGAGCACAGGTGAAGCTCTGGAGACCACGCTGCCCCTCCCTGTCTCAGTCACAAACCAGCAGCATCAGGCCTGGCTCCCTGCAGCACCCCTGACGCCAGGGCCCCTCTCTCCTCTCCAGTTTGCCGTGTTCTACAAAGGGGACGAGTGCCTGGGCAGCGGGAAGATCCTGCGGGTGGGGCCATCGGCCTACACACTTCAGAAGGGCCAGAGTAAAGCCGGAGTGGCTCCCGAGGGCTCTGGCAACGTCCCAGGTGATGGCCCGGGCCTGCGTCCCTCACTCTGATGGAGACGGAGCTGCTGGAGGAGGCCTGTGAGGACAGAGCCCAGTGGTGGGTGGCCAGGGGACAGTGCGAGTCACCAAGGGCCTGAAGCAGGAGATCTTGGGATGGGAGAGCCAGCTGGGCCAGATTCTGCAAAGCCTTCAGAGCCCGGGCGAGCTCCAGGAGGGCCCTGTCTCCTCCAAGCTGGCACTCCAGCAGCCAGAAGTATTTGCTGACTAGCGGGTGTGTCCCGAGGGTCCTATTTCTAGAGTGCCTCTTTTGCTGTCCCTCCCTCCCGGGGGGTGGTTTCCATCTCTAGCATGTGGAAGGGAGCTGTGGTGAGGGCTACCCCGGCTGCTGGGACAGTGTTAAATAAACATTCTTTCAGGGATGTGGCATCTGACTTCTGCCTCCCTTGGGGCCCGAAAAGGCCCAGCTGAGCTGCTGTGGTGGCTCCACACCACTGACCCTCTGAGAGTGTGGAAAGGCAGGTGGGCCACAAGGGGTGAACCACGGGAACCTGTCCTCCCTGCCCTGAGGTCCCTGTCCTCTCCATTCACTGCCCCAGGGCTGGGGCCTCCAGGTCATGGACCCCAGAGCACCTGTCCTGGGTGACACTGTCCTCCCCTTCCTCCTCCCGCTAGGCTGGAGACTCAGCACTTTGTGGGTGCTTTGAGACAGGCTCTTACAGCAACAGGGTCGAGCCCCAGGTTAGGCCACCTCCAGGGCTGAAGCCCTCCCTGGGGAGGCAGGTCAGTCAGGCTCCAGCTGCCTCCTGGTGGCTTCACAGTTGCTCCCCATGGGCCACAGCCCTCCAGAGCCCACACCTGACCAAAAGGGAAGCTGGGAAGAGTGGAGGAGCACAATGCAGGGTGACCAGGCCCCAGAGCATGTAGGGCCTGGGAGCTGCCATAGGGGGTGGGCTTCCTTTTGAATGCGAGGGGAAGCCTTGGGAGGGTTTTGAGGAGAGGACATTTTAGAGAAGACCCTCTGGCCTCTGCAGCCCAGATGGTAGGGGATGGAGGGAACCAGGCAGAACAGGTAGATTGTAGAGGTTTGGACAGGGATAGCTGGGGGGAGGGTTGGATTGGAAACTCAGAGAGAAAGTAACAGGAGCTGCGAGAGGAATCGTTGACTAAAACAGCTGCCCTCAGTACCAGGTGGAGCCTTTCTGTTTCTTGGGATCTAGAAAGCCAGACACTGTTCAGATACCCTTGGTTCTCAATGGCATACCAGGACACGGGCCACAACAGATCCTGGTGTTCGTCCTGCTGCCCACTGCCTGGGACAGAAGAAGGAAGTATGCTGGGGGCAGAGCAGCCTCCAGGCTGGGGTGGGAAGAGGAGGACAGGGAGGCTAGGCGCTGGGCTCCTGTTCCCTCTGACCAGGACTGGACATCACACACGGAGACTCCACTGGGTCTGGTGGGGAGGTTGCAGATTGCTGGAGGACCCAAGCCAACTGGGAGCAGTGTGACACAAAGGTGGGTAGACACCGGGCCACCATGCTGGCTTAACTGCCACTAGGGGCTGGCCTGGGCCTGCAGTGGGGCAGCTGGCTGTGGCACAAGATCTTCATGATGAGGCCACTGAGTGGGCCACGAGCCACATACTACCCTAGAGGCTAGGCAGAGGCTCCTCACCTCAGTGGTCCCCAGTCTCTGGAGTGGCACAGACACCCAGTCTGCAGTGGGACTGGGGAGGACTCGGCTCCCCCTGCCCCATGATGTCGGCAAACCTGTGGGGAAGAGGTATGTGTCATAGTAGAGACCGAGAGGCCTCAGAGACTGGAAATGATTGCATCCTACTGTCACCCACCTCCAACCCCAACCCTTACAGGCCACATTTGGGGCAGGTGCAGGGCTGTAGTTTGCAGATTCAAGGAGCAGGGCTCATCCTTCCACTGGGCAAGAAGGGAGCACTGCTCATGCTGTCATCTGGCTGTGGAAGAGGGTCTCACTAGCATCTCCTTCCCATCCTAGAGTCAGCCCCCAGCCTCCTCCCACCCTCTCACCCTAGCCTCTTACCATTTCCCCAACCTCTGTCCTCCCCACCGAGTGCCCCTGATCTGGGGCACTTTTCCTTCCAGCCTAGGCCCCCATGCTGCAGGGAGCATTTCAAGGGTGAGGAGTGGGCCAGGACCAGGTGGCTTCTGAGACCACCTGTTGTTCCAGTGAAGACATGGGCCTGAGGTGGAGCACAGCAGACCTCGCCAGGTGGAACTAGGCAGGTCTCAGCTCCTCCAAGGAGACATTGCTGGCCGTGGGGATCAGGCCCTGGGGGACCCTTGGCCCAGTTGAGCATGCAGGCTGCACTGAAGCACAGCCTTTGTTCTGCTGGCTCAGAGTGCAGCACGGAGCCTCCCTGGGCTCGGTTTTCCCTGATTTACTGCCACGGCCGGGCCTGGAGCCTGGCAACTGAGGCTAAGAGCCCCCGCGGTGTCCACTCTGCTCTGCCCTGGGCTGACCTTCCCAGGGCATAGAAACATGAGCAGGAGAGAGGGGACAGCCAGGCATAATATGGGGTGGGCACCAGGTGGGCTGAGTGTGAGGCTGCCCTCTATTGCCTCTGGCAGTTCTGCTGTCCTGCCAGCTTCAGGGCCTGCATGCTGACCAGTAGGGAGGGCAGGGAGGGACGCAACCTGACCCTGCCCTCAGGTCCCCAGGTTCCACCCACAGCAGCCTCCTGACTGCAACGCTGCCCTTTCTGCCATGTCCCCTCAACTCTGGAGGGCTTTTGGGCAATGTCTCAGAGATTTAACAGCTGTCAGGGGTGCCACTGGGCCACATCTGTGGGTTGGACTTATGGCCCTTCCCTCCCTGAGGCCAGTAGACTCTAGAGGTTGTGCCCTCAGATGACCATCAGAAGACCTGGGGATGCCGGAGGAGTAGGGTTGGACAGTAGCCCCCCTTTCCTGCATGGGCACCCCTAGAGACTGGGCCCTGGCCACTTGCCATACCTATTGATCAAGAGAGAAGCAGAAGGAAATGAAAAAACTCATCCAGGCCCAGACCTGGATGCTTACACACACCTGCTCCCTGCTTGTAACAGAAACGCAGGCGCAGTCCTGGCTCTCCTTTCCCCAACGCTGTCTCGAGTCATCTCTGAGAAATGGATCCAGGATGGTACACCCTTTCCTCATGCCTGGGAGGCTCCTCCCCAGGCCCTAGCCAGTTTCAAACGCCATCAGCCTGCCTTCTGCCCACAGTTCCTGGCTCTCATGCTGCCCCATACCCCCCCGGGAGCCTTCCCGTGCCCCTGGTCAAGCCCCTGCCCCCTTAGGGGTCTTAACGAGTCTTGCCTCCAGGGCAGGGAGCCCAAAGTGAGGCTGAAACTGACCGGTCGAGCAACCACATCACTCCTGTTACCTGGGCCAGGAAGTGTTTGGACATTCCTTGACTTGGGCAATGTTCATGCTGTTGACATGTGTTCAGCCATGATTGGGGAGGGGCTTGTTTTGTCCTGACCCATCTGGCCCAACTGTTTATGGCCCTCAGGTAGACACGTAGGCCCCATTGATGGATAGGCCTGTTCCTGGCTGCCAGGGCTGCTTTTTTTTAAAAGCTTGTAGTTTCCTGTTAATCACGGCTTTGGCTGGGATAGATCTCCTCTATCATGTTCACTACTGAGCACTCTGGGAAGTAAACATTAGCAGACATATGGGAGAAAGCAAAACCTGAAAAGTGACCTAGGATGTGGGGGGGTATATCTGTGGGTGGTTTTCCTCTTTCTCAGATTCGACCCTAGGGAGGACCTGACCTCGGGCGCTGTGCAGCTGGCACCTGGGCAGGGACTCCAGAGAGGCCTGGGGAGAGGGGAGCTGTGGGCTGAAGAGTGTTGGGGGTTCCCCATTCTTTTTCTCTCTGCTTTCACTGCTTTTCCCTGAGGGTATGCCCAGTTGGGAGAAGTGGGGGACAATGCAGATGGCTAGAACTCGGGGAGAAATCCATCTTCCTAGACAGAAGAACCAAGAACAGGGGCCTTAGGAGTTAAGAAATGCAAGGCAAATCCCAGTGAGAAGAGAACTAGAGAAGCGAATCTCCCAGGTTCTCCATGTGTGCTGACCCAACTCCCCACCCACCTACACGTGTGGGTACAACAGACCCAAAAGAGCACAGCAGAGGCTATGACTGCCCTGGCCTTTGGACCTGCCACTCCCATAGGTTGAGACAGAACTAGTGGCCAGAACCTAATGGGCTTGCTTGCTGCTTAAACAAAATGACATTTAAAATGAGGCTTTAGGCCAGGCATGGTGGCTCAAGTCTATAATCCCAGCACTTAGGGAGGCCTCGGTGAGAGGACTGCCTGAATCTGCGGGTTCGAGACATGGTGAGACCGCTCGTCTCTACAAAAAATTAGCCGGTGTGGTAGCACGCGCCTGTAGTTCCGGCTACTTGGAAGACTGAGGCGGAAGGATCGCCTGAGCCCAGCAGGTCGAGGCTGCGGTGGTCGGGAGCATGCCACTGCACTCCAGCCTGGGCAACAGGGTAAGACTCCAACTGAAAAAAAAAAAAAAGGCTTTAGCACAGCCAAGAGTCTAACATAACATTCCAGATGACAACTAAGGATTCAATTTGAAATTACTCAGCACACAAAGAAGCAGGGAAATGCTGAGAGAAAAGACAGATTTTCAGCCCCAAAGATAAGCCAGATGCCTTAGTTACAACAGTACTCCATGAGGTAAAGGTAAACACCCTTGGATGCGCAGAAAACTAGAAGCTCCCAGCAGGAAAATAAAAAGCACAAAAACGAACCCAATGGAAAATTTTAAAGTGAAAACTATAATATTTCAAATAATAAATGATTAGATGAGCTCAGTAGCAGAATGGAGATAAGAGGGGGAAAAAATTAAGTGAACTTGAAGACTGCCCACCAGAAATGATCAAATTGGAAGAACAGAGAAAAAATAATGGAAAAAGAATTAATAGAGCCTTGGAACCTGTGCAATAATATCAAAAAGTAACAATTCCTCTGGAATTGCAGAGGAAGAGGAAAAAGATATTGGTGCAGGAAAAGAAAATTGAAGAACATGGCTAACAACTTCTCAAATTTGGTGAAAGACATAAATTTACATTCAAGAATCTCAAAAAATCCCAAATAGGGCAGCCCATTCAGGCTGTGGCAGGCCTGAAGGGAAATGGACAAAAAGTTCCAGCACAATACTCCACGGGAGCTGGGTGCAGTGGCTGATGCCTGTAATCCCAGCACACTGGGAGGCCAAGACAGAAGGACTACTTGAGCTCAGAAGTTTAAGACCAGCCTGGACAGCATAGCCAGATCCTGTCTCTATGAAAAGTGAAAAAAACTAGCTGGGTGAGATGGCATGTGCTTGTAGTCCTAACTATCTGGGAGGCTGAGGTGGGAGGATTGCTCGAGCCTAGGAGATGGCTGCAGCAAGCTATAATTGTGCCACTGCACTCCAGCCTGGGCAACAGAGGAAGACTCTGTCTATATAAATAAATAGATACTCCATAGTGAGCACCGTCTGCATCTTGTGCATGGCCTGTTGAATCCTATAAACAGTGACTTCCATGGCTGCCTTACAAAGGGGGGAGGTAGAGAAAAAAAACCCCAGCACATCAGAAGTACAAATTCAAAAATCTTAATTTATTGTAGACTCTTCTCATTTGTATTGTAATTCCAGTGTTCTGAACATTAATAAATACACATTTGTTAAAAACCTCCAGTGTCTAATCTCTCTCAAAGTCTTAAGTAATAAAAATAGTTTAAATTTTTTCCTGTCTCAATAAAATGGACAGTTGTTTTTTGGTAACAGTTCTGATCAAATTTAAAACTGCACCTCCAGGGGTGAAATCCAGTTGTGAGAATGTGGAGTGTCCAAAGACTTAAAAACAGTAAAACCTTTCGTACGTAGAAAACGTGTCGTCAGTGGCAGGCATCTGAAGGGACTCTAGCTTTATGTCTTCTGAAGGCCACTCACCTGTTAAGGCACATTTATAATTCATCCAGATGTGGTGCCTGCGGGCTCTCCTCTCCCTCCTGTCTCAGACCGTTTGCAGGTAGGTATTTCCTCTCCCGTGCAGTCATGTGCTACCAGTACGCACATTCTCATCAGTGTCTAATTTAATACCTACACAGTATGGACATCTTTGCATCTTACTTGATTTTCATCCGATTTTGTGGTTTATCATATTTGGAAGCAGCTGTGCTGATCAATTATTTGGGCACTTGATTTGAAGAACAAAGGAAACACTGAAATAAAACGTGTCTGAATAGTTCCGGGCCCCGTTCCATAGCCCTTTGGGCCATGCTGTGCCAACTGCCCACAGTGAGACAGTCCCAGCCGGTCCTTGGTATGAGTTTCCAAAAACAGTTTAGTAACCATTGAAACGTGTGGCTGCGGCTTTGTCCCCTTGCACAATTGGCCATTGGAAGCAAAATGAAGTAATTGGTCAGACTCTGGGGGAGGACCCCAGCCTGCCCAGAGATCCTCGGCATCTCAAAGAGCTAGAAAATTGGCAGGAAGGAATGTGACACCTTGGAAGACCTCGCGTGCCTCCGTCTGAATTGGGAACCTATGACGCTTTAGCATCCCATAAGGAGCAGGAGCAGCGGGACAAAGCAGTCCCCCACCTGCAATCCCAAGCCACCTGGGAAGGGCTCCAGGGAAGCTCGCCAGGCGCAGAGTGGGGCCTGACAAGGGGTGTGTGGGTGGTGCTCAGGGAATAACCGGGCGAAAATGACAGCTGTGTGAAGACTGTCCTACACTGACCTCAGCAAGGATCCTCACCTGCCGGGTTCCCGACTGCCCTGTCTTGGATCCACACTGGTCAAGGTAGACAGGAGCCCAGGGCACACACGCTCAACTGCAAATGTGCTGGGAACTCTGGCGGCTGGCGGGAGATGCTCACTGTTCCTTGCTTACTGGCTGAAAGCAGGCACAGGAGCGATACATCACTGCCGACTTATTTTCTACCTTTCATCTGTTGAGGCACCAGTATCGTCAGCGCATGCCAGATTCAAGTACAATTGTGCAATCTTCTTACATAGAAAACAGCGAGAGACCACTCCACGGACCTCGCAGGGTCAACAGAGTCAGTACAAATGCAAAATATACATAGGTTTCCAAGTTCTCAGTTTCATACAAATATATAAAAGTACACCTTTTCAACATAGCAAAGTAATTTGCTTTAAGACAAGGGGTGCCTTTGCAAGGGGCTGTCCAGGCTGCTGGCCACAGACCTGTACTGCATGAGCCGCTGGACCTCAGTCTTTGGTCTGTGGCTGGCGTCCCCAAACTCTGGCAAGTCACTGGGCCTGGCCCGGTGGCTTCTCTCACATTTAGGCCAGTGGCACGGTTTTGGCTCTGTGTGCAGTCTGAGGACTGAGCTATGCCAGCCTAGTGGTCCACGTCTCCCTCGTGCCCTTGGCCTTTGGCACTCGTCACAGGGTCTGACAGGCCCTGAGCCCTGGGAGAGCCAAGGCTTCATGTCTGGACTGTCAGTCGTGGGGCTGCCACTGCAGGGACCCCACACTCAGGGCCTGCCTTACTCCACGAGCATTGGCTTCTTGGGCTCCAAGGTCCAAGGGCTCAATGATGCAGCAGCCTGTGTGGAGGTGACGGGGTTGCCTCATGGTTTCCTGATGGTTCAAATTGAAGTTTCATTACTGCCTCTGCGCGTGGGAAGAAGCCATCAGGCAGGTGTAGGGTCAGTGAGGATGGCCATTGGGTGGGGTCCAATCTCATACAGGGCAGAATCCCCCCACTCAGGGGAGAGGGGATACCCAGGGGCTCCAGGGAAGGCAAGCTCATGTTGGACACAGCTGCCTTGGAAGGCAGGAGAGAAGACAGGACAGCCTCTGCTCATGATACGCAGACCCTCCGTACAGCTTCTGTGCTGCCACCTCTCAGTGAGCATGGAGTAACAAGAACAGAATCCAAACTTTCCGGTTTTTTTTTTGAGTCAGATTCTCACTCTGTGACCCACGCTGGAGTGCAGTAGCACACGCATGGCCACCACAGCCTTGACCTGCTGGGCTCAGGCGATCCTTCTGCCTCACCCTTCCAAGTAGCTGGAACTACTACTACTAGCCTGGCTAAATTTTGGATTTATTGTAGAGATGAGGTCTCGCCAAGTTGCCCAGGCTGGTCTCAAACCCCTGGGCTCAGGCAATCCTCTTTCCTCCATCTCCCAAAGTGCTGGGAAGGCTACTGCACCCAGCTAAATTGATTTTTAGGAAGGGCATTCTAAAAGACCTGGCTCCCATCCTCTGCCCCACCCTTGGAAGTCTGTGTGGAGGGAGGAGGAGGAGGAGGGTGAGGAGAGGTCTGGAGCCGCGATCCCAGCTCCATACTGCTGCCACCGGGGATCTCTGGGAGCCTCAGTCTTCTCAGCCATCAAATGGGTAGTAATGATCATGAGCGGAGCAGACAACCCTTATAAAATGCCAAACTCAAAAGCCTTCAGTCCCAGTGTTCCAGAGCCACTCAGGACTTTGGGGCTTGGCTAATGCAGCCTTCCACCCCAGGACAAGGAGTCTGTCCATCCCCAGAGGGCTTCTCCTGATCCGTGCGGCAGCCCCTCAGCCCCTGCCTGGGCCTCCTCTGTGTGGTGGGCTCCAGGCATTTCCTGGAGCAGGGGGAGGGGGAGGGGGCCAAGGCTACTCACTCGGAGTCGGAGCCGGCAGCCTGGGCACTCCCAGTGCACACGTTCATGGCCACCCCGTTGAGGTGCTCGCGCCCAGGCTCTCGCCGCGGGCTCTTGACAGTGATGGCACAGTCGGGGCCACCGGAGCCCAAGGAGGACGTCCTTGATGACGAGGGGCTCTGTTCGCAGTCCGCCAGCTTCTCCCGGAGCCGGCCCTTCAGTGTCTGCTCTGTCAGTGGCGGCGGGTAGGTTACTTTGTTTTTTAAGATGCCTGGGAGGAGGGAAGTGTGGCAAGGTCACGCCTGGTAGACACCGCTAGGGGCAGCAACTCTGATGGGGTTGGTCCCCACATATCTGAGGCAGCCTCAGCCATGTGCTTTCTTCCTGGTTTCCAGGGTCCCGCCCAAGTCCCACCCCATCAGTCCTGCCCCATCTGGACCTGCCCTAAAGACACGCCCCCAGTTCCCACCACACTTCACCCTTCCCCACCAGGCCCCACCCCACAAGACCCTGCCCCCATCTCCCTCCCTCTGGAGGAGGGACTGGCCCTTCCCTGTCCTCCAGCTTCCTAGAGACACCGGTCCCTCCTGAGGCACCTTTCCTCTGCTCTGGGGGCTTGCCCGGGCCCCCGCTCTCCACGTCTGGGGGGTGGTTGCTGCAGTGATTGCCGTGTTCCTCCCGGTGCAGCTCCACGCTGACCCTGGTCTCCACCTTCAGGTGTGGCTGGCCGCCCGGCTCCTCACTGTCACTTCCTGCCAGGCTCTCGTTGGGCCAGCCGCCTGGGATGTGGTTGGTTGCGGTGTCCGCTGAGGTACAAGGGCGGCACTCAGCAAGCAGCCAGGCACTGGCCACCTACAGGTAGGCCCCCTGGAGAGTGGCCCTGACCCACCACTCCCCGGCCTGCAGGCTTGGCTGAGCTGCACCCTAAAGGTAGGGAAACCGAGGCCTAGAGAGGAAAAATCCCGACAGGGGGGACCCTCGGTTACAGTCTCCCTCCTGTACCCAATGCCCAGGTGGCTGCCCTCTGGTGGCTTCATCCTGTCCTTGACGTGATAGTTCCGAGCCCCCCCCCCACAAAGATATTCCTGCCTTTGCTGGAGAATGGTGTGGGGGGGCCTTCTGGGACCAGAACTTCCACCTAGGCTATCCTTCTGGGTGGCCACAGCTCTGCTGGGCCTGACCTGGGAGGCAGGGGACCCAGCCACAGCCAACCCCTGCCCTGAGCCTGCCATTTGTGGTCCAGCCTGGTCCACTGTGGCCCCACACGCTCACCTTTGGGGGTGCTGTGGATGGGGCCCCGGGCTGGATCCCATTTGTCTTCAGCCTCTACCCCATCATCCTCGCTGTCCGATGAGTGTGAAGAGGCATACGAACTGCTCTGCTCGTCCAGGGACAGCTCGCTGTCTGAGTCTGAATCGTGACCTGCAGGTTGGGTGATGGGACAGGGAGACTTAGGTCCTGGGAGAGGAGGGGGGCCCATGCAGAGCAACCTGCGTCCTGGGCATCTGGGGACAGCCAGGTCCCTGCTGACTGAGTATGGCAAGGCTGCTAACACTTCCTCAAGGGCGTATGTTCTCCAATCACCGAGGGGACGTGGGACAAACACAAACGTGCTAAAGCCTCCTGTGCCCTCCAGGGGAACTGTACCATGAGGCTTCTTGGTGCTCCGAGGGATGAAGGACGAATCTGGCTCTCCATGGCCACCCCGCGCAGGCCCAGAGGACACACTGAGCTTCTGGACCCCTTCGTCCCTAGAGACGACAGGGAGGGTGGGCTCAGCACTGTCCCTCAGGGGGCAGATGGTGCTGGAAGATGATCCGGAAGCTTCTCTACCACCATCCCATCTGTGTTCCGGCTAATGACAACAGCGAGCCCCCAAGCGTGTAGGGGAAAGACAGGTCAACGAGAAGGGCAGGACACAAGCCTGGGGCCGAGGTGACTGAGCCTGTGGTGGCCCGAGAGCCACTTCCCCCCCACCTCAAGATATGAGGGAGGCATGACCAGCTGACCTGATGGTGCTGTCCAGTGAGGCGGTGGACTCGCCCAGGGCCGTGCGCAGCATGTCAGGGCCCTCGCTGAACGTGTTGTTGCAGTTGAGGGAGCGCTGGGGGAGGGGTGGGGCTGGTCACTGCTAGGTACGGGCACCATGTGACCGCCACAGAGGGTGGCTCCATCTCCACAGCCAGTCCCCCACGCCAGTACCATGGCCAAGGCCCTGCCTGGCACACAGGAAAGGCCGGCACAGAGCAGCAAGTCCTTGCTGCAGATGGGAGCCTCACGGCCATAGGGGGAGAGCATCATCCAGCTCACACTGTGGTCATAGGATGCTGCCCTCCCTTCCTCTGGCCACTAGCTCTGGTCGGGGGCCCTTGTCTGCCCTGGCCCATGATGTGACTGTGGCCCCACCTGGCCTATTCTTTCTTTCTCTCTTTCCCTCTTTCATCTCCTCTCTTCCTTCTTCTCTCCCTTCCTCCTTCTCTCCTTTTCCTTTCTTTTTGAATCAGAGTCTCA